>JAVJIF010008410.1:0-86121 GCA_038442645.1 Agave tequilana
TACAGCTCCATTCTTTAAACTGCTCAAAGTATTATTGGTCAAATACTATCTCCTATTTGATGGCAATGTGTATGATACACATACCTTAACAGACTATTGGAAATAGACATACATGCTTACAGAACTCATTAAATTGTGCAGTGCACAAATAATACATGAATTATAGGAAATTGAACAAATAGAACCAGACAAGCATTGGTACCCGGTAATTTGACATTTGCACTGTCATTGTCAGTGACAGAATACCTAGGCTTCACTTTTAGACAATGGGTATAAGCTGCCGAGCTTGATGAGACGCCAAACACACTCCCATTCGGACATGTTTGTGCATCAGGAGTCAGATGAGTGACCCTATATTTTTGGTATGTGCATGTAATAGTACAACCAGGATTTGTCTTTAGAACAGCTCATTACCTCTTCTGCTTGGGTTATAAACTCAAGATCTAGTTAGATTTTAATCAAATCACAAGCATACGGAGATTAAGCTATATTCAGCAATTTCTTTACGCTTGATTGATCTGGATAAGCAAATGTCAATCACGAAAACTGAATAGATTTATAGTTTTATTCCAGGGAAATCTTAGGGGAGGGAAAATTATTATGTCTTCCTGTGTTGAAATTCACAACTAAGTTACCATGTTTAACTGAATAATCCAAGATCAAGAGAGAGCCTAACTGTTTTTGCACAAACAAGCCTTAATTAGTAGACTTTTTAGATATGGTCCCTAAAATCTTTCATATTTAATATTAGTCCTCAAATCTTTTGATATGTTATTAGTCTCTCAAACCTATAGGTTGCACGAAAAGTAGTCCCATCTAGTTAGTTTCGATATCAAATAAAAAGAACATTCTCTTAACTTTAACAATTTTACATGTTATGACTAATATCTTTGTCATTTGTGGATGAATTTAAGTGAACCTACAACCCATTCCTCCTCTCTTTAAAATTAAGAAAATCACAACTCCAATAAAGTCAAATAAAAAAATTCCTCATTTCAGATGAACAAGAGTAAACAAGTGTTAGAGAAGCAAACAAGGAGGCATCATTGTAGACCTTGAAATGGGTGGCGAAGAAGACAGTGATGAAAATGTATTAAACAGTGTCACGATGGATTCTGATGATTGACACTATATCAACCTTTTTTAATTATTGATTTCAGATTGCTTTGTATAGGGCCATGTTGGTGCTTTTGTAATAGTATGGATAAGCATATTTAACGCACGTGTGCGTGAGCGTAAAAGCTCAACTCAATAAAAAAAAATCAGGGGCATATATACATGTGCATATGCTTCTTTGGAAAGAGTAACTACTCAATCTTTTTTCCCGGTTTACCGAGTTGAAATTGTCTTTAACTATGGTAAACCTACAAGAAGAAATTTTCACGTTGATGGCGAAGAATAGCTAAGAGGGATCACTTTTGTTACCTAAGTTGAACATTCATTGGATGTTGAGACGGGGAATGATGTGAATAAATAAAAAGAAGACTCTTAAAGTGGAGTAGGTTCTAATGAAGTACTATGTTACTGTAGGATATCACTGAAAGGAAAATTTTAGAATACGACTAACAACATTGGGACTGACAAGCATGCAAAAAAATTGTACCTAATGCAAGAGTTTTGAGAAGGATGACAGGTAGTAGTGTAGTATAATAAAATATAGGATGAGAAATGAGTGTCTCTGAAAGAAGGAAGTATACTATTGAGAATAACATGACCGGTGTTGGACCTTATTATTATCCCCTTCATGACCTCACAATTCCATTCACATTAGACCCTATGATGCTGCTCGCCTTAGAGAAGGGAATGGCTTTGTATTATGGCATATAGTTACATCTTTGAATTTGTATTATGGATCTTGCCCTGAAAGAAGTTGGAAGCAGCCAGCCTCAATTGTGGATAACATGAACAATGTTCCCAGGACCCTATGATTCACAATCTGGATTTTACCATCCAGATCATAAAGGGCCCTTAACTACATTCTGATTGATCTTTAACCTCAAAAAGGATCTTTCAATTCAGATCATGGATCTTGTGATAAAATGAATCTTATGATTCACGCAAGTTGATCCCGTCACATGCAAATCAAAGTGGAATTCATGTTCTACATTAATACAAGTAGTCTACGTATTTTTATCATATATGTATTTATATTTTAGCAAATCTACATATTTCTCATCTTATACAAAGTTACAAACTTTGGCACATATCCTCAAATTTTTTACTTACTTAATAACTCATCTCATTATGTAGGAGTTAACAGACCTCAGTTAAAATTGTAAAAGGACAAATATCCTTTAGATGATTATTGAGAGCCCACATTAGCTTCCAGCTAATTAGACATCTCTTCTCTGTTTCCACTTTCTTTCAGGTCCCCCCTTCCCCTCCCCAACCCCAACCCCAACCCCACAACACACACAGAGTTCAGTTAATGGACAGAAGGAACTCTAAAAAAAAGGAAACAAGACTTCATTTCATGCTTAAAAGCTAATAGAGAATTCTCTAACTTTTGTTTGGACATATAAATTGCAAATGAACCTTTTTTTATAAATGCTTTCCTAGCAAGTTGTATGGCTTTCATAACAAGTTTACTGAAGATGGAGATGCACATTATGAAAAAAACTGAATAAGATTTATCTCAGAAAGACAAAAGAACACACAAGATCATTCATTGCCAAGTTCAGATTGCACGACAGACATCATACAAATGGAGTTTGATTTTCACACACCACAAGTACAACTTCGAAGACACAAAAGCCGCTCCCAACAACATCAACCATTTCCAGAGTGACAAAAAGTATGGAAAGATGACTGATTGGAAGGAAGGAAATATTTGGAATGCATCGTTAAGGAGAATTTCGTCAAGCATGTTTTGCTAATGTTATGCAACGTGGGCTTCTAGACCTAGACCAATCACCACTCTGTAGGGTTGACGTAGTTTGGCTCGCCAATGAAGCTGCACACTGTCAAACCCTCCCCTCCCTTCTATTACGTTTCACTTGGAGTCCTTCATTCTTTCCCTCCTACAGATGTAAACCTCATTCAGAAATTCAATAAAATTGGTAGAGAGGTGTAGAAGAGAAGAAGGGACCAAGATAAATAGAGAGAGATGGACGAAGGGATGGGAAAGAGAAAGAAAGACTGAGAGAAGAGATGAGATAGGGAAGAAGGAAATGGAAGAACAAGCAAAAGATTGAGAGAGAATGGGGAAGAAATTTGGATATTATAAGTTAAATAAGATTGAAACACGTTGGGGAAAGAGAGAAGAAGCTTGCATTAAACTTGACGTAAGAAGAGAGCTTCAATGTTGACATGAGGGAAGACAAATATGAGTAAATAAGGTACTTGATAAAAATTTTGTCCAACAGTGAGCCAATTCCCAGCAGTAATTAGTATCTTCATAAAAACCAATGATCACAGAGGATTAACGAAAGGATAAAAATGCAAAATAATGTATTTTATAAAGAAAATACGCATAAGACAAGAACAAATACAATTTGTAAAAACACAAGAGTATTGCTAAAAACTTAAGTCTAACATCGTATCTTATTTCATAAATAAAGATAGTATATCACAACATTCCTCTAAGCTAATAGAAATATCAGTTTGGGCTTTAAGAATTTTAAAGAGGAAGAATTGATTGAGAATAGGGTATGAAAGCAAAAGATAATAGGTCGCTAACTTTGTTCCTTCCCGCTTGACAGTGAAGAAGCTATTGTTCTTTCTCTCCATAATCCATAAGTTGGATTCGCATACCTCCAAGAGCAATATGTGGCCTATGAAGGATGTTAAATTTTAGATCATATTGTCCTTTCAATCTTCTTAGAATCTTCTTAGTGCTAATTTTGGAACTTCTCTTTTCCATAGTTTTCCTCTTTTATCTATTAATGAGTAAGGAATTAATGACTCAAAGAAAGCAAGGTCGTAAGAAAACTTAGCATTTAATATTTGATGGATCATGACACTTTCTACACTTGACTATTACTCTAGCATGTTTCAATCTTGTATATCAGCATTAATTAAACCAGTTACTTTAATTGTAAGGCAAATAAACAAAGATCTTCGGGTTCTCTGTCCAAACTCATTAGATCACTACTTGTCGTGTTTTTTTTTTAACTATATTGAAGACGAGGGAATTTCTTTTCACATGGTTTAAAATATGGAAGGGAGATCGAGGAGTGCACTAGTCGGGCAACTGATTGCAGTTAAAGGAGTGGTTAGAGCTAGGACTAGACCAAATGATAATGCATGGAGGCTGTACAAAAAATTTATTAAAAAAACGATATACTAGCTAGTAATTTAGTGCATGTAAGAGAATTGAATGAGGAAAGAAGATTCATATAACCGATCCCAAAAACTTGGATAACAGTTTTGTTTGTTACTGTCGTAATTAGAATTTAGGGAAAGAAGAAGGCACAAAGATATTGTAGTTTTATTATATGATTGGTTGAAAATTTTTGTTTCCAAATTAAATCAGAATTCTTCAGTTATAGATATCTTTTCTAAAAAAATCATATCAGTAGCCAATAGGCTATTTTAGCACAGATAGCTAAGAGAATAGATTATTTGACAATCATAACAGTTCAACAGAAAAAATTTAGCGTGCACCTCTACATAACTTTCACGCAATTTGTCCTCAGACAAAGCAGCATCCTTAAGCCGAGGTGCAGCCCACCCAGATTTCCCTGCATCAGATACACTTTATTCAGATACTTATAAGACAAAATTATCTGAAAGAAACTATTGCTAGTTTTACACTATTGCAAGTATGGTGTAAGCATGATCAAGAGATAATAGTGACTCATGGAATTCACCGAATATTATAGAACACAAATATAAAGAACAAAACATATCCATACCAATGAATTCCATAACCAGAACATGTAGCCTCAAAAGAAGTGGTGTTGGACACCTAATTCCAGCTGCCTTTACCCTGCAAGCAAAAAAAGCAGTCTTAAAATTAATGAATGGAAGTATACATGAAAAATAAGATGAACAGATTATCAACTTTAGGTGCATCAAAGTAGTCTACAATAAGAACCAATAGACCGGGTTGCACAACGTCTTGCATGCTCAGAATGAATGAATGGTATTCCTACAAGATTAATGATACTGCAATGCATCATTTTCTAAAAAGTACAAATTTAAATGCTCGGTAAGTGGAATGATTGTTGTTAAAAGGAGTATAGGAAATGTTGAATCAAGTAATGCTTACATAGGATATCATATTTTGAATCAATTAAAGCTTACACAGAATATCATATTTTACCAGCTGTCCATATATACCAGACTTGGAAAGTATATAGAGCCTTGATTGGTAAGAGGTTAAGATAGAATTATTTATGAAGGATAACATAGTCCATCTTGTAGGGATTAAGATAGTCAAATACTAAAATAAAGTGTGGATTAAAATTTGAAATAAAGGATTAAATAATTTTACAATGTGGCAATGGAATAATTAAGATGGTTATTTTTGAAAAAGCTTACTACAAAAATGCTTGCCCACCCTCTTGTTAAGACTGCTTTAATTTTAATTTGTTGCAAGAGCCAGATCATCTTTATAACAGGTGGACCTGAGTTAACCGTCTGGAAAGGTCAACCAATTCCTTGTGTCAATTTAGCTATCTGGCAGGTAAGGAGGGATCATAACCCCTTAACACGGCTCTTAACTCGTTGCCGAACAGCACCTCAGCAAAGAAGTCCTGTTACTCAGACAGGTCGAAAGGATTTTCTGAATCAGTCTCATTCTTCTCAAAGGGTTCACGTCAATAATCCTTTAGGAAGTAGGGGTGGCAATATTGAGCCTACCTGACAGTTTGACCTGAACCCCCCGAACTTAGAGGGTATGGTTCAAACATAACTGGGTTAGGGTGATAAGCACATTGATTACCCGTTTAATCAATGGGTCAGGTTAGGATCAAATATTTTACCCGTTTTGACTAAGTGAACTGAGTACTTTAATATGTATACACAGTGTAATACTGTCATACATGCATGATGAAGTGATTCGATGGTTAGTAAATCTGTTCCCTACTTGTTGGCACTAAGTTTGAATCCTGGATCTCTCTCAGTTTTTTATTTTTTTTTAACAAATATCCAAGTTAGGAAATAAATAGAATTAATGTTGGTCCCATTTCTTAAAACACAAGAAAATTGGGTCTTGCAGTTAAATGGGCTCATCTATATGCATTGATCAGGTTCAAGACCTAGATTTTCCCTGCATTTGGTTGTTTAAATTAAATAACAACATTTGCCTCGGAACCTGACCCAATACATAATCGGGTTAGTCAAGTCAGGTTGGGCACGAGTGGAAATGCATGTTCAGAATATGTGTCCTCTTTGTATCCACACAGTAATAATTAGTGTGTCCATGTAGAACCCTCTTATAAACCGAGTGGATACAGATACAGATATTGTGGTGTGGCATCTGCTCCATTTATAATTAATATATATGATTTATATATTTATTACTACTATAAATATGTAACAAAAATAATATATAATCAATATACAAGTGGTTCTTATTTGTATATACTTTTTGAATTTTGTATATTAAATATCAAGTTTGCTGAGGTTAAGTAGAACTTTTTTCCTATATTTAAATCCGTTTAGTATTATACAGATATTCTGGCAAATCCACATATTAGCCAAAACAGATAACATCCACCAGATTAGAACATGGTTTCATATATCCTTCTGAAATCAGAGCCAGTTTGGATAGTGAATAATATTTTTGGATTGGGATTCCAATATCTCCATTTAAACCCACAGGTTCACACTAGACATGTATGTGTGTTCAAAGCTGACCCAACCAGACCCAATTGCCACCCCTGCTAAAAAGTTAAGCTTAATTTTATCACGAGAGAACCCTATCAAAAGCTTGATTTACTGACTTTTGCCTCTCCGAACAAAGTAGTGTACAAGGCCCATAAGCTTATGACATTTACTGAGATGAGTCACTCTTAAAAGAAAGATAAAAGTGAGATTCATTTTAATTACAAGTAGGATAAAACTAAGGAGTCCCTGATCATCAAAATTCATTAGTGACAATTGATAAATGGGCAATTGGAATAGTTAATAATATCCACCCTTTCCTAGTAGAATCACACTATGTAACAATTGATAAATGGCCAACAATAGGCTTGTTGCTTGGAAGAGTTAATAATATCCACCCTTTCTTGTAGAATCACACTATGTCATTTTGAATGATCACAATTTCATTGAGCACTCATAGGCCCCGTATCCGACGATGCAGACTTAGGATCTCAAAGTGAATGTTGAGTGGGCGTTAATTCTAAACAACTAAATATGGCACATGGCAAATATACATGGTAAACAGTGGAGGCTGCAAATGGCAGCCAGTAATGTAACATCTATTGGTTAATAATTGGATTTGAATCCTTGAAAGGAGGTCCAAGTTCTAATCAGATAAGGCTCAGGCAAAAAGGCCATTTTTTAATTCGGAATCAGTATCCGAAACCATAAACTGTAACCTGACTTAATAATATCATGGTCTTGATTTGTGAGATCAAGCAATTAGAAAGAACTAAGGGAAAACATCCACTTAGGTACCACATGGTAATATGAGAGATGTTTCGCAGGATCTCAGCAGTTCATCTCCTGAAAAGCCTGGACTTGGTAAAGTCAGAGTGCTTAATTCGAGCTAAATGCAATACAACACTCTCCCAACTCAACCTCTCACATGTCACATATGGGATATTCCTTTGGCTATGTGGTTTTGGGCCTCAAGAAAGAAATCTTAAAGGTAGGTATCGCCACATCTCCTCATTTTCCATTTACCATTAGCATGGAAATAAGAAATGATCATGAGATGCATGTAGATACAGAAGGAAAAAAAAAAAGAAGGCCCAGTCTAAAAGAAAAAAAGGGAAGAGTGGATGAATCCTTAATCCAAGAATGGACACATCCAACATCTCCAAGTAACCACAGGTAGCAATGAGGTCATTGATGACGGTATGAAGATTCACACTATTTTGTTCATGCTCTCCCACTCACCAAGTCACGGTAAACAGAGACTACTATGGTCTGTTTGTTTCGCCGCAAAACGTCGCAAGTTGTAAATCGTAAAATGAGAATGGAAAATGTGACCTGTAGCAGGGAAAATATTGGTAGTGTAAAAGTGTAAGTGAAAAAGTTGACCACAAAATTAACTGTAGCAGTGATTTAAATATTATAAATACTATTAAATTAAATCTACTATTGCAAATTAAATTGTATTAATAAATTTGAGATAAAATATTACTAATCTTAATATTTACTAATCTTAATATTTTATTTATAACAATAGTATTAATAAAATATTAGTATAATTAGTAAAATATTACTAAAATATTAACTAAATAAATATTATAAAATTTTAAGGAAATCTAAAGAACATTAATAAAATTTTAAGAATACTAATAAAACATAAATATTAAAAATCTTAAGAAAAATAATAAAATATAGTCAAAATATTATACTATTAAAAAATACTTGAAAATTATTATAATATTAAATTTTATTATAATATTATTGTAATATTATAAAAATATAAAATTAACAAAGTAATATAATTATAATTTAATAATAAATTATTATTATAATATTATTATAATGAATTATTATTATAATATAAAAACATAATAAAATATTAATATAATAATAAAGTATATTTTAATATTAATAAAGTAATTATTTATATTATATAATTACATATATAGTAATTTTATATAAAATTATCATATTGTTATATTAATAAAATATTAACTCTAAATAAAATAATAAAAATTTGGTATAAGTATTAATAAAATAATAAAGTATTAAATAACATTATTAAATAAAAAATATTAAATTAAATTAGTAAAATATTAAATATTAAAACAATATTAAAAAATAAAAACTAAAGATTAAAAATATAAAATAATTAAATAATTAAATAAAAAATTGAACACTATTAAAATATTAAATATTTAATAATATTAAATTATATATTGATTATCAAGTAACTGCTTTGAACTGCAAGTACATTACAAGTGGGATTTACATGACCAAAAATTAACTGTAACAATTGCAAGTGGAAAAATGTGAGTGTAAAAGTGAGATTTACATGACCACAAATTTAACTGTAGCAACTGCAAGTGGTAAAATGAGAGTTGTATTTTGCAATTTGTTTTTCAGCGAAACAAACAACGAAAAATGGAAAAGAAGTTTTATGACTTACGATTTGCGGGGTTTTGCGGCGAAAAAACACGCCCTATGCATAAATAAAATTCTTTTTCTTAAGGTCAGGATTACTTATGGACCTGTGGTCACAATTAGAAACCCGGATGCGTTGTGTTTTCGGCCATGGGTCCTGTTTGGACTTGTCCTGCTATCAGGTCTGTATTGATATTCAGGACCAACGTATATTGTCAAGTTTGGGTTCAGATTTGACATGAATCCTACGAATCTGACCACTCGTTTACAACCCTTGCACTATCTTTTTTCTTGCAAACCAGATAAGGCCTCTTCCTTCAAGGCTGTGAATGGCAAGCGGAGTTAGGAGTTGTGATTTAGTGCCTTGGAAGAAGAGATATAGGGAGGAGTTAGAAATTAGATTTTTTGTGATTGTTTGGTTGGAATTAAATTTAGCTAGAGTGAGAAATTGACACACACACACACACACACACACACACACACACACACACAGAGAGAGAGAGAGAGAGAGAGAGAGAAGGGAGAGGCTAATTCCAACCTTTTGGTGGAAGTAGCAATTTTAGAGTTTGAAGAATTTGATGGATTTCTAGATGGTTTTGAGGGTGGTTTTGGGCTAAATTCATTTTCATCATAACTTGCTAACTCTTGTCAATTTTGATTGTTTGGCAAGGTTTAGATAGAATTAGCTCAATTCTTGAGCAAATTCCACTTGCCAAAACAAGGCCAAAATTGTGCCACATTGATACTGTCTAAGGATGCGTACAATCAATCTCCTGGGCTCGATAATGGAAACAAGAAGTGCTGCTTACAGTATCTGGGCAAGTTGTGACGATGGAGCATGTGACCCAAGTACAATGGTATAGTTAGATAAAACTTTACGGAGTAATCAGTAAAAGTCGCTAGTCTTCTCTTCAAAGAGAGATAAGGCATGCGTGACCGAAGAAGAGAACATACTACTTTAAAATGCTTACCTCAACAATAAACACATTTTGTTTATAAATTACATATCACAAGGATAAATTCCAGGTGATAAGCAGATAGGAGGTTTCTTGGATCATAAATAGATACACATGTTTAGGAAAGAGATGAGAAGAATTTGAACTCAAATAACACAATGATCAGATAAAATGTTTTCAATCATAAGAATTTATAGCCCAAAGATAGACAAAGATCCAATTCATAACGACATGAATCATAGAATATCACTGGATCCTATAAAATTAACAAGCATGGCAGACCCAACACACGCCATACTACAAACAGATGATGAAGTATCTAGTACAGAAGCAACAGAAACAATATAGGCAGCATGGTATTATAAACAAAAGTTAACGCTTTATTTAAGTTAAGACTATGGAAAACAAGTACACCCTTGTTTTCGCATAATATAGATATTGAATAACTCATTTTCTAGTAAGCTAAATTACAGACAACTATTTCCAATTTCCACCAGTTTTTTTAAGAAACTACCTCCAACTCGCTTTATCACATATAACTACCTCCTAACTTTGTACTATAGAAGAAACTACCTTACATGTTAATGCAACCTATGTAGGATACTTCGTTAAAGGAGACATATCAGTGTCGGATACAACTCTTGGTGTACCTAAATTTTACAATGTATCATAACGTCTTGGAGACATATCCTGGATGTAACCAAGATGACAAAGTTCAACGGGTAAAAAGAGTCTAATTTTGAACAACGTTTTTGCAACTCTCACCTGTAGATGCATTGTATTCATATAATTTGTCTAGTTTCTCAATAAGGATCGCTCACATAATTATGGATTAGATGTTTTAGATATACATCAAATATTACCTATTTAGAAATCCCCCCCAAGCATTGACATTGTTAATTGGCCCTCAAATCTTTTGGGTCTTAGAAAGTTACCTCCTTGTTACAGTTTGAGAATTAAAAGAGAATATTCCTTTTTTTTTGTTAAAATACTAAGCTACCCTCTCTACTTTAATTCACACATGAATTCTAACCCTATTTCTTCTTACTTCCCCTCATCAAACCGCACCCTCCTGTCCCTCTCCTCGTACCCCGGACCCAACCATCAAGCCTCCCTCTCCTCCTCCCGCTGCTCCTAGCCTCCTACTCATCCATGGCTCACCTCCTCCAGCTCCACCCCCCGGCTCATTCTTCTAGACCTCACCTCTGGTAACAACGTCGTCGACCACAGATGTGCAAACCAACAAGGATTTTTAATGCACTCCCTCTCTTTCTCATGCTCCTTAGCCTCTCACCACCTTCTTTCTTCTTTCAATTCTCTCTCCCCTTTGATTTTAATGCTCTCTTGTTTCCTTTTTTTTCAACTCCCTCTCTCTCCTTTGATTTTAATGCACTCTTGTTCCGTTTCTTTTTTTGATCAATTGAAGTTGCATTTGACAATTCTTTGATGCATTCCTTGTATTTTGTTCATCAAAATGGTTTGTTTTAGTTTTGGTTCTAATTTATATATTTTTTTTGTTGACCAAGTGAGAAATGGATTATTTCTAGCTACATGGTGTTGGGGAGATGACATGATGTTCAACTTTCCACACAATCTTTTAGAAGATTTGTAGAGAAAAATTTAAATTGCTCTGCATATGAGAAATAGAAGACAGTTGTGGTGTTAAGTTATTGATCAGCCCAAAGGAATAAAAAGGTTTAAAAAAACAAGAAATTTATCTTAGAAAATGAAAAGGTAAGATGTACTAATTAGTCACTCCCTCACGTACTAATTAGTTCATCAAATTGGTTTGTTGTAGTTTTGGTTCTCGTTTATATTTTCTGTTTGTGTTCATCATGCGAGAAATGGATTATTTCTAGCTGCGTTGTGTTGGGAAGATGATTCTGTTCAATTTTCCACACAATCTTTTAGAAATTTTGTAGAGAAAAATTCAAATTTCTTTACATATTAGAAATAGAAGAAAGTTTGCGGTATTCAAGTTACTGATCAGCCCAAAAGGGAAAAATGGTTTTAAAAATCTGAAATTTATCTTAGGTATTGAAAAGGTAAGATGTACTAATTAGTCAGTCTCACATGCAATAATGTTTTTTTACTCTCGCCTTTTTCTTTTTATTCTATTTTACTTGTTTTTTATAAAATATTAAAAATTAATGGTATAACAAGTAGTTCATTCTCATTTCATCCAATAGAGGTAAATTTCTAACACCCATAAGGGTGAATTGGAAACATTAATGATTGGGAGGAATTTCTAAATTGTAAGATTTGGAGGGTGGTGTGTGTGTGTGTAAGCCTTATGGATTTATATGTCTCAAAAATGTTTCGTACATCTAAGATATTAATATATTGTGTTCTTTTAATTGTTGTACCCTTAGAGATTCATGTCACATATAATGGACATTAAGGCACACAGACAAGTATAGTTTAATTATTATTGTATGCTTAAACAAGTAGGTTGTCATAATTTTTAACTTGTAACCAAACATGTGCACGTAGATTACACGTGTGTATCTATATGGACACACACAATAACACAAATATAGCCAATAACACATGTCCTAGTCCTTAAAATCTATCATATGCCCGTGCTTGTCTTATGTTGTACATGTATCACATATCCATGTCCATGCTTCACCGATGGCAGTAGTCCAATGATGCTTTTATCCTTTAGTAAGTTGGGACACGAGGGTCATATCTCCTAATTAAAGGTTTAAGTTCAAAAAGAGTCGCGCAAAGTCAGTGCACTTATATTTAGAGAGCTAGCTAGACTAAGGATAAAAGCAAACGTGTTGGACCCTAATCCAATAGTTCCCAAGCTGACATGTGCACGACACAAGGCACTAACACATAAAATTTTCAGAAAGTACATACAAAATAGATCAATATGTGTCTGACATGTGTACCTGAGACGTGCATGTATGACAAAGATCCGCATTTGAAATATTTGTGCTACCTAGATTGGAGGTAACTATGTGTAACAAAACAAGATGAAGGTAGTTTCTTACAACGTAGCTGGAAGTTGGAGGTAGTTGGTTTTCCATAATTTAGACTTTCTGGTACTACAAGGATTACATATTTTGAAGATGATTTAAATTTTGTTTGCTGATTGGAACTATCAAGTACTTACTACTTAAATCATCATTTACATAGAAGAGAAACGCTAATTTGTATGTACATTAAGACTAATTTCAGTAGTCTGTTTGCAAATCTAGATGTTAAAGAAAGATTTCTTCCTTAAATAATGCATATTTCTGATTATCAGATATAAGATCCCATCTAGAAGATAAATTTATATGCAGCCAAATATCGTGATATTAGACAGTATTTTCATCAGTCTTTTAAGTAGATTGTACTTTGTGAAACTTTTCCTATATGCAACTAAGTAAATTGATCAAATAAAGGGTGATGGGTATGTAAAAAGGATGTAGCATCAATCATTTGTCATCTTATCACAGAAATTAGGAGACAATATATCGATTGTACAACAAATTTAAAGGGGGGGGGGGGGGGGGAGAGAGAGAGAGAGAGAGAGAGAGAAAACTATTTGGAAAACATAACATGAATACTAAATGCTAAACCAGATGAGCAGGTTTATTTCTGCTCCCTCACCCTGAGGTCATCCTCTCTAATTCTCGCAGAATGATTCTTATATGAGAAGATAATCTAGTGAAGAAGTTTGACAATTGTACAATTCTAAGTTTCTGATAATGTTGACTTGTATTAAAATGACAATGAAAGAAATTAATCTTTTGTTTTCCGTCTGCTTGTGTGCGTGCTTGCATGGATACGGGCGGATGGGTGGTGGTGTGTGCTGTGTTTGCTGACATCTCTCTCTCTCTCTCTCTCTCTCTCTCTCTCTCTCTCTCTCTCTCTCTCTCTCTCTCTCTCTCTTCTGTTAGGCATGGGTAAAGAACCCCAAAAAACATGCTAATACCTCATAAGATTTCTCATTTCTTTCTCTGCCCAGGTCTTCACCATTTTTCTTGGATTGTGCTTACAGTAACCATGTCTGAAACGATAATCACCTTGAACATAACGGTCTCGATCCCTGAAAGAAAAAATAAATAAAATAAGCACAAAAGTATTAAAAGAAGATCATTCATATCAACTGCGTAATACAAGAGCTTCAAAACTGAACCCTCGCCATCCATACAGTTGCTTTAAAGGAAGATATGTGAAAATAGTATGCTAGAGAAATACAAAAGATGGGGAGGCAAAGAACACACTTGTTTAATCATACAGAAAATCCATTTCATCCTCAGCAACCTCTGGCATTTTGACCAAATTTTCTTTATAGATACTTGAAAACTTGGCCAATATTTCGACACAAGTTGATAGAAGGTTGGCATCATGTTAAGAGTGGGTCATAAAACTTCGTGAAAGCTTTCATGGAGCCTTACCCCTAGCGGACCTCGGTTTAATGGGAAAAGGATAAGGTAATGGTGATGATGAAATATACAAGGTTCTAAATGTGCGCGCGCGTGTGCAAGCGAGCAAGTTAATGAGCTTCCCAAGAAGACTATCAAACAACTTGTAATCCCAAATAATATTCCAAACAGCAAACCAACTTAACTTTATAATTTGTAGTTTGCGACTAGCCAAATTAATAGTACAAAAGTGACTTACATGAGCAACTTCTATACAAAACAGCCTAGAGAAGAAGAATTGAAAAATCAGGTGAAGAAGAGTGATGTACGCTCAAATCAACCATTAACCATGTTCTGTGCAAAGTAGAAAATGATAGAGCTGCAAATGGTAATCTAGAAACCTGATAACCCGATCCTATTTTAAGGTAGAAAATCAGAATCAGGTCTAAGATTCTTGACCCAAATTGACTTTGGGTCAATTAGGATCTAGAGTATCACATTCAAATCAGATTCAGGTTAAGTTCAATTGAATTCAAATCTGATAAGCCAAAATCCTTGATCCAATATCATAAGTAGATAAATAATTTAAGTGTGCGCATGACTCTTCTATTTGGGGAATTACGACGTGATCAGGTGTAGTTGTATTTTGAATAGGTGTGGGTTCTTTTTGTGTTTTGTTTATTATACTTACACCAATAAATGAATTATGTTTTCTAATCACTGTTTAAATTATACTGAATGTTTAATAGTCTAAATAAGAATTTAAACTGAATGTTTAGTATCTAAATAAGAATTTGGATCCAAATTCGAATCCAATTTAACTTTTCAGGTTCAGACAGTTTCAAATCAATGTCTCTACCGGATTCAATTTGATAAGACATTTCTTATTGAATTCGGGCTGGGATTTGACATAGATCCGATCAGAGTCGTATCCGTTTACACCCTTAGAGTAGGATAAGAAGACGCAAAATTTAAATTTGAATGACTGCAATAAGCTAAAATTAAGTCTTAAACTAATTAAACCACTGAAAAAGAAAAGGAGATAATTAGAAGAAGAATCAAATATAGCCTGCCAATAAAGGGAAAATATGAAATTGGAAAAGAAAAGAGATAGTTTAAGGAGGTCTAGAGAATTAAAGTTCAGACTTGCAGGGTTCCGCAGCTGAAATAGTGAAAGAAAAAAGGGAATTAGATCAGGAAGTGCTGTAGCAGCCATGGTAGTGCTCCAAAGAAAAATAGAAGAATATATGTCCCTTCGGGTGCTTTGGGAGGTGTGGCCATAAGCAGGAGTGCTCCAATGTCTCAATCAAGCAAGTATATTGGTGCTCTGTTGAATGGCCCAAGTTAACATCAGAGTGTTGGAACATCATAGTGAGCAGGAACTTGATAGACTAAGAGAGAGAAGAAAAAGTATAGTGCACCTAACCACCACCGTACCAGTTTTACAAAAGAATAATTTACACATGACTGTGTTAATCTGCCCTTGAAAGACGAGATGTCGTTCAGTGAAACCTTTCACCCCATCACAAACAATTTAAACTTTTAGTTATACCTTAATAAGGCCCCTGCTTCAGCATTGTCGCATGTTGTTGGCAGAGAAATTTCAAGATGCCATGGTGCCATCTTATGCCCAATTGCCATAGGAGCCATGGTACAATGGTGGCCAAATGTCAGAACTTCACTGTAGACACCCCCCACTACTCAGAACAAATTTTGGGCACTCTAGAAAGCCCATTGCTGCAAAGCCCGAAGGCTTGTATAATGATTTTATGCTTTCTCAGAAGAAAAAGGTTGCCATTTGTGAATGACCGAGTCACGGAGCTATCACCATCCAAACTATGTGATGCTTATCACCTATCCCCCCCCCCCCTCTTTCTATTGCCTGGCTTCATTTCCTAACAGTACTGCTGTTTCTTTGTTATTAATGGAATGCCACCATAAGTCAACAGAATATAACCCAATAATTCAGCAGTAAACAAAATCTGCTTCCTGGGAGTACATGTCCAGTTGCTGATCCATCTGTGTTTCTTCCAAAAACAAAATTTGTTGAATAAACAGTTCCCGCATAATGTTATTGATAACAAATTCTTTAATTTCGGTTGACTACAAAAGACCAAGAAAGCGTCAAAATTTCCTGAATCTAAATGCTGTGCTTGCCATCCAGAAAAGCTAGCTACTTTCTTCAAATCTTTATTTAGCCTAGTGATCTGACCAAATAACAGTTCTTTGGAAATCGGGTGTTATAAAGAAGAATGACTCAGTGTTACCAGGACACCCCATTTTTACCAAAAATGTTCCCTGTTGGACATACGAACACAAACTTCACTTGGACAATGTGTCGCCTGACTCAAACATGGTTCATGCTAAAAGTACTGGGGAGATTGGTTAGAGTTGTTTTAAAAGGGAAATTATTGGAAATAATGTCTAGAAAGGATCCATATTACAATAGAACCAATAGTGTCGAAGAAGTGTTACGTTTTTTACTCCAACAGGCCAAACCGTGCATGCTTTCTTTTTTCTTGAAATGTCTTGTAAACAAGTGGTGTTAATGAAGCTAATATAAATCGGGGGCAATAATATACTTAATTAATTACCATGTCCTTGCTACAAGTGTTTAAAATTTGCTGTGTTGATAATTTTTAAAACACTCACACAGTTGGCACTCATGTCCTGTCTCCAGGTAACACTGAATTGAAGACAATATGTTACTGGATGTAGGCCCCAAAATTTGCATGTGAAAGAATCATATTTTGATGATCAGATGTAAAAGACATCATCTCCTACTTTTCTAGCCCATCATGTGTAAGGTAAAATATCAACTGACAAACTAATAATATCAAATATTATAGAACTTGATCTTTGAAAACTACATTACCAACAAGATATTAATAAGCACATATGCATCATGTGACAAGCAAAAGATCTGATAACTTGTTCCTCATAAAACATTTCTTAAACAATATCTCGGCTATGAGGGCTTGCAACTGCGTTGAATTGTGTCACTCAATGCCAGTTTCACAGTCTCATCATGTCTTGCAAAGATATTGAATTCTACAAAAATCAATTCAAATTTATATCATTTGAAATATTTTAATTGGATTATTCATAATACAAACTATATCATTAAAAAGACATACCTGAAGAAAATAAAAGGTTTCTTACATGTGCATTTCACATGCCCAAGAATCTAGTTATAGAAATTAATCATTAAACATCCACAGACCTAGGAAGTAATGGTGTGTTCTAATTGTCTAGACAAGAGAACAAAAAAAATTCATTTCTTTCCAAGAATACAGAAATAGGGTACAGTGACTAACTTGAAAACAAGAACAGAAGTTTTGTACACTTTAATTGCCAATTCCTGACCATCAGACCGTGTTGCATGATAAACATTTGCCTGCCAAGTGAAATTCAATTCAGATAATCAAGACCAACACTGACTCAAAATCATCTATTTTATTTTCAACGTATTTTGTTGACAAATATAGATAGAATTAAACAAAATCAAATGAAGAATACAAAAGGCAATCAAAAAGGTAACAAGGGGAAAAAATGTTGTGTTGACTATAGTGAGTACATACTTCTTTACCAGTAGAAATACAACCATTAATATCATGAAAAACTCCACGATTTAGCATCTTGAATAAAACCATACGAGTTCTTGGGTCAATAGCCTGCAAAACATGGAGTAACATTTTATTATATTAAGTGTTTTGAAATTTGTAAATATAGAACTGCAAGTTAGGAAAGCAAGGGATGTGCAATGGAGTTAGAGCTGAAGTAGTTGAATTCACGATAACACAGATCAACTCTTGAAAAATGGATCATGCAATAAGGATACAAAAAAGTCATCATGTAACAAGAACAAACATACAATTAAAAGGGAAGCCAACAGGGAAAGTGAACTCAGTTTCTTTAAACAATTTAGAAGGTACTTCGAATAAAATTTCCACCAACTGAAAGATGCATGCAAATTCTCTATACAAACATAAAAGATGAAGCAAATAATAAATGAGACGAAAATGGAGTCTTTAAAGCCTGATGCAAATGGCAACAAGAACACATGTCCCATTAATTGCGTGCAAAGGCATGCGGACTTAAAGTGATATTATATAAATATAAATATGTTTATACATGTAAATAAAAAAAGTAGGCAAAGTAAAACATTTGATGTAAAAGCAATATGTTTGAAATAAAAATCATATCTTTTATATTTATATTTATATTTTATTTGTAAAAATTTCATTGTTATGCAGCACGAATCACATCATCAAATTTGAGAACTGAAAAAAGAAATAAATCCTTTAGGGGAAAAATTGATGTTTTAGTTCAATCTAAATGGTTTTTCTTCCTAAACATATATAATTCATATAAGATTATTTGATCATGTTTAGATATATCTAATATTTACAAAAAAAGTGAACCTAAGTAAAAAAGTTTTGTCAGATACTATTTGAGTCTTAACAAGAATTGTAATATTTAGATAGAAACATTAAATTTGGATTATTTGGAACACAATTCGGTTAAAGATAGTGAGTTTGGTCCCATGAGTGAATTTGACGAGGAACTGCAAGAACTTATAAGATCTGAGTGAATTTGACCTGCTGTCTCCCTAAAAAACATGCAAATGTGGGCAAATCTTCACTAATAATCATGATTATTTTATTGAATTTTGTAACAGGCACATGCTCTACATATAAACACAGCAAAAAACTTCCAAATTATTTTTGTTAGTCTTTTTCTTTAACGATGGTATTAGTCACCAAGTAGTCACATGTCATTTATTTTGTCTGTTTCAGTTTTGATTTTATTATAATTGTTTAAACTTTCAAATTTGTTTTCCATCTTCATCTCTTAAAAAAATCTTTCGAAATGAAACCTAAATTTCTTTTCAGAGGAATCAAAATCAAGGTCTGAGAAGTCAATTTCGGTTTGGTTCAAAATTGTTAGTATGCAGCTTCATGAGTTTCGGTGTTAGATTTGTTTCGGTTTCGATTAGTATAGTGCTTAAAAGTTATCTATATGAGAGGGTAAAATGATTCAAATAGGAGATGTCATTTTATTTACAGAATGTGATATTAAATAAATCTTAACAAATAAATGTGTTATAGTTAGATAGTCTGATGTTAAGGGGTTAACTGTCAAAAGGTGGATGTTAAGGGGTTCAATGCCAAAGTGTCATAGACTCACAATAAGTCAATGGGTCAGGTTTCCAAGTTATAATTGTAAGATAAACTCCACACATGTCCTTTAGTTAATGGGTCAGATATCGGGTAATATTTGCAACAAATATCCAAGCAATTCTTATAACTTAATGGGTCAGGTTGATTACAATCCAGCCCTTGTTGGTTTAAACCTTAAAACTTAACCCTAAAGGTACCACCACCCTTTGATCAAAAAGAAACAAAAGCAGTGGCTACTACAAATTAAAGATGTGGGAGAAACACATGATCAAAAATAATGGAAAGTTTCAGTCATGCCATTCCTCTCTCTTCATCGTCCTCTCTTTCTCTTCTCCTTCCTTATTTCTTCTACTTCATGTCTCTTTTCCTTTCCTTTTTCGTGTTTTTCCACAACAAATGTAGGATTGTTGTTGTTTTCTGCTGTCGTTGCAAGATTTCATTAGGGCTTCTATTGATTTTGATTTTATGTATCACTCCAATAGTTTAATTTAGTTTTTTGTATTCTTTGGGGTTTCCGGCGGAAACTGAGTTTTCAGCTCAGTTTCATGATGGACCCCTCCAAAACGGATACGATTTGATCGAACTGGTTTCAGCCGAAACCTCAAATTCTGAGAAACTATCATAAATTTTAAATTCCAAATTGTTTTTCTGTAGTCCCCTTTCAAAATTATGGAAAAGATGTAATTTTTTCTTTTTTTCTCAAGGAAAAAAAACCAACTTTTCAAATCTCTAAATTTGATTTTCATTTTTCTCCCCTTTCGTAAGAGTCTAAAATCTTAATTTTGTGCCCTCCTACTTTAAAGTCCATTTGAGCAAAAAATCGTAGAAAATATCAAATATTTTGTGTTTGCCAATTTAATCTTCTCCCAATTCTTTAAAAAATTATAAAAAATTCCTTTTTGTTGTAAAAATTTCTAAAAATGTATAATTATCTTCTCCCACTTTAAAACTTCTGAAAATGCTAAAAACTTTAAGTTTGATCTATTCCTCTTTTTTTAAAATTTTTTCATTCAAAGATCTAAAAACTCCAATTTTGATCATCTTTATTTTAACTTTTAAAGTTAAAAAAATTTCAAATAATCCCAGGTCATGTCTGCTTCCTCTTTTCAAATGCTCCAATATTCCCAAAGCCTTAGTGATCCCACAATATATCAAATCCTAAACTTCTTGAATACTCCCAACTTTCTTTATATCCAAAATATATTAAAACTCCCAACCCTTTAAACTCCAAGTGCAAGTTTTATACTACAAGCACTTCTCCCACTGTCTTCGACACTGACCTACAGCCATTGTTACTGTGAGAAAGAGTAGGAAGAGAAGAGGAGATAGAAGAGCAGATACTGAAGGGCAAAGACACGAGGGAGGGGTGATGTGGGTACATAAATCGCGGGGCCTACTCGAACAGAAAAGAAGGGAATTTCTGGAGAGAGATGATGTGGGACCTGTACACACAAAAAAAAAAAAAAAAAATAGAAGATCAATCGCCTACAACCAGCTCCGAACGCTTTTTGAGTTAGATTAGTAGAGATGTGACTGACATCTTATACGCATGTGATTATACATATGTAAATACATATGTGTATTAATACATGTTCATGTGTTCCAATGCATGCACTCACGCACCCACCCATCCACACGATACGTGATGCATGTCCCCATGTTAATAGAATGATAGATAGATCAAATATTGGACAGCTTACACAACCTGTTAATATGTTCCAGCATGTTAACAATAATTAGGTGCTAAAGTTGTCGTATTGGTACGAATGTCAGACCTAACAACTTTTTTTTAAAATCTAGAAGTCTCTCTAGAAAACTGTTCTATTCGTAGCATTCCATTCGAAAAAATTACAGTGCCATCAACTTGGACGCCCAAACATAATAATCATGTTGCGACAAGAATGAGGGATCAAAGGCATATGTAGGAACCTTGGCTCACAGGTTTTGCCTACATGCTGCAGAGACCCAAAAAAAACACAATTAGATCATAATTTCATACTTGTGCTCTAAATGCATCAGTTTGGACTACAAAAAAGGAGTTCTCAAATCAACTGAAATGTATGATGTCAAATTGAATGAGAAAGAAAAGAGGAAGAAATATAACCAAATTTTCATCTTTTATACAAAATTGTGAAGAATATCAATTTAATATGATCTGACACCAAAAGGCCTCACAATTACTTAGGCCTATTAACATATAAACGTAAAACGACAAAATTATCAGCTAAAATCGATCATGCATCAACAACGGACTCTTTAAACCACTTGTGAACCTTGCCAACAACCATCCAAACCACTGGAGTTGCAAAAGGTGCTCCTACAGCTTAATTTGAGAAATCTGGTCAAAATACCCTGCCTAATAAAGCAATAGAAGTGTTTCGTTTGGGGGGAAAATCCTAAAGCTTGTATGTGTTAAATTTTATGATTTGAGTGCATGTTTAGTGACTTTCATATATGAATCATCATTGTCATAATCCAAGCCTTTTCCTATGACAGATTTGAGTTTTGACAGAGTTATACCATTAGCTGCAACCAGACATCAACACCCTAAATAAGTGTCAAATTCCTACCTAAAAGAAACAGTGGAGAAGATAGGAGCTTGCCATAAATCCTAGAAGCCAAACGAAGTTAAAGTTTCTGCAATGAACTCACCTGCTCAACAGTTGCACGGTCTGCTTTCTCTGTGTTCTTGATTCTGCCAATAGCCATCTCGGACACTGTCTCGGATTGCAGTAGTTACTGAGTTTGACATGCCCACATTAAGCCTCCCCTCCCACTCCTGCATTCAAAAGATCACAAACTAAATAGTAGATAAAACAAAAGCAATTTAGCATGAAAAACACAATATATATAGTAATAAAATACCCCTGAAAACTATCTAAGTTCCTCCATTTCAAGATTTCAGCATTCTCTTTTTGACTACACGGATCATCAGAGATAAAGTAAAATTTAAAATAGTTAAAAATTGCAACTTTTAACCATAATTGACGACATATGGCACAAAAAAATAACTTAAAACAATATATAGTACAAGAGCACCATAAAACAATCTAAATTCCACCTCTTCAAGGTTTCAGCTTCTCTTATTCACTAACAAAATCATCAGAGTTATAGAACAAACTTAAAAGAGTTAAAAAGTTGCAACTAAGCCGTATAAATAGCCAGCACCAAAATTTCAAGTCAACAAGAGAATGCATGCCTACCTCCAAAGGATTAGCCCTGATGTGCGATGAATACTTCTGGCTTCGATTAGAAATAGGCTGCAGAGGTCGAGAAAGGAGTCCGCCATGGGCGTTGGGCCTCCCTCTCGCTGCCACGTGCGAGAAGGATACGGAGGACACGTCGCCTTCGATCCCTTCTCTCGAATCCAACCAATCCAGTGCGTCCCCAACCTCCGAATCAGAAGACCATTCCTCCTCCTCCTCCCCTTCTTCTTCTTCGATTTTTTCTTCTTGTTGTTGGAATTTTGCTGCAGATGAGAAGATTGGCTCTTCGAGCGCCATTGGTTTTTGATCTGTGAAGGAGAAAACTGAAGAAGAGATCCCCCTCGAGAAAAGGAAACGAGAGAAGATAGCGAAAAAGAGAACAAAACCCTAAATCCTAGGGCGGGGCGCAGCGATGTAAACGGATCGGGTCGGAATCGGGTCGGTAAATACTCAAACCCCAAAACAAAAAGCAAGGGGTTCAGCCCGGCCCAGGCCCGCTCGTTCAGGGTCAGGCAGAGACTTTTGTCTTTGACCCACTCCTTTTGTTTGTATCCCCCCTCGCTTTTCTGTCTTTAATTTTTTTTTTAACTTTCTCCTTCCCTTTTCTATTGAGAAAATAATAAACTACCTACACAAATAAATATTATACTTTTAAGCTTACATCACTCTTGACATTAAGTTAAAGATGTTGGATCTAATAATTGTATTTCATAAAAGATTTATACATATACTGTAAAGCTCTTTATCCAGATCAAAGGGAAGGGAGGGTTTATGCATGCTTAATTCCATCACGAAAGAGATGTCGAAGGTTGCATAATCTCGAAGACATCGGAGTTGTTCCCTCTAGCCACCAAGTTCTCTTCTTGATCCTTAGAGGAGACGAGAGGCCTCCAAGAGAGATTAGGCCATGATAGATTAGTGGTGGAGAGCAAATCTCACCCATGATATATATAGCATCAAGGAATTCTAATTCAACTCATCATAGATCTAGACCCTTGATTAATAATGCGAGTTCCACAGGTTTAGATGAGGCATGCATCTTAATTTAAATACACCCATGACTAAGTGTAAATGAAATGTGTCTAGACCCAAACATTAGGCTTGATCAACTCTTTATTGGGTCCTACAACATAGGCCTATAGAGACGGGTGTATAACTCCAATTAGACTTGTGTAAGCCGAAATTAATTTAGACTTCCAAATAAGTCTAACAATCTCCCACTTGGGCCAAACAAGCCATACTGAAAGGATGTTATACATAACATTATGGTACCAAAACTTTAACCGTTAAAAAATCATGTTTCAAAACAATCTGATCCATTAAGTGTCATGCCACCGAACATGGCGATCGTTACCTTCTATATTATCGATGTAGGACCTTTCACATCACAAGTTTTTGTCACGCCCTAATCTCGCCGGTACGGAGACGTTACTGCGACGTATATACGCAGGGCGGAAACACCCTCACATATATACGCTAAGCATCAGTACAGATAAAAATCAAAGTACATAAGCACAGTGATAATATACATTCCAGCAATAATAGCACAAGTACACAGTTATCACAGGGTATGATACAATATGACATGAATATTAGATCGCAAAGAAGCGTAAAAGTATAATATGTAATATAAAAAGACTGAAAAACACTTACAAGTAGTAAGATAAGAATCTCGTGAGCCGATCAAGGAGGCTGAAAGAAAAGAGGCTCTGAACAGACAATCGCTAATTCACGCTTTCATTACGCTCTCTGATCAACTACGGTAAGGCCACCAAGGTCTAGGCTCTAGGATCTGGACATGAAGGTTCAGGGTTGTCAGAAAACAACCTAACGAGTATATAAGATAAAGCCAATTGGCGTGCTCAGGCAGTCACACGTGTACATGATCAAGCGATGTGGTTCAAGCATACAGATACAGGCAATGACCAGTAGCATAAATAAAAATTAGAGAATTAGTAGTAAATGCGAAATCAAGTACATGCATATCGATAAATCTGAATTGAAAAGCATGTATAGAAAACGATGTCGAGGGCATAAATACACATAAACATACGAAAAGACATCAAGCATGTGATAAATACAAGTATGGATGAAACTAGTTGCATAAGCCAGATTATGGATTCATGAGATTGATACATCGAGGGGATAATCCAAACAAGAAAACCCTCATCCATATACCGTATATCTCATGTCACCATAGTCAGAGTTCATACAACCTGAGTTGCCCTCAGTGTAACAGAAAAAGAATGTCAAGAGTAATTATAGAATTCATATATACAGATGACGAGCAGGATAACTAATCATGTAATAATAACAATCAGTGTCACCTGTTATTATAATCATTTCCTTCCAGTATCACATACCATTGGTAGCTTATACTGGGTCTGTACTCTAGTAGAACTCAATCCGAACTCTGATATACGGATACCATTATTCGAATGAGAAAGTGATTCAATAACACCGGCTCCTGAGATTACTATTGTTTGTAAATTAAGTTATAGCTGGTGCAGAGTAGTGTCAGGTCTCAGTTATAATAGCAATAATAATAATAATCAGTATCATTTGTTATTCTTGTCCCTCTCCCACCGGTGTCTCACAACACCGACAATTCACGCTGAAGCCTGCACTTCCAGTAGAACTCATCCAAACTCCGATATGCGGGTACCATGATTTGAACAGGAGAGAGACCGAATAACATATGCTCCTGGTGTTATTATTGTACATGTATGTATCTGTTAATATGCACTAAGAATGCTTATCATGCTAACACCAGGTGGCACAGACATGAGGAAGGATTATTTTTCATTGGAGAATAGATTCAGGAGATAGCCCCATAGATTTAAGAGGTGCCCCCACCGCGCGTGTGGCGTGGTATTTTGATCCGTGTTGCACTTTGGTCTGCGTGGGGAATGGATTCTAGAGGTGGCCTCCCACAGAATCAAGAAGTGGTCTCCACCACATGTGTGACGTGGCATTTTGGTCTGTTTGTCACTTAGTTCCATTCAAGATCCGCCGGACGCTAACATGATGGTGGGATACATCCTCGTCATTCTGACACCAAGCGACATTCTCCACCAGACGCTGATATAACCTATTAACAAGAGTAACAATGCGGAGTACATGAGTACAGGAGATACATGAGTTCAGGAGTACCAGAGTTCAGGAGTACCAGATATCTGGTACTAGTATAATAATCATGTCAAGTCCCCATAAAAGTGATAATTATGAATAGGCAATGTAATAATATCCAATCAGATGTCACAACATCTGGTCAAGTGTACAATGCCAGCATATGTCAATTATCAAGTGATAGCATGTCAATTGTGAGGTGTCAGATATCAGATGTCAGGTATCAGGTTTCAAGAAAAGTATGTCAAGTATCAGTGCCAGATATCAGGTGTCAGGTATGTATATATCAGATGTCAGATTTCAGGTATTGGGTGTCAGGTATTAATATATCAGTATCAGGTAATCAGCAGGTCATGTGACATGATACAAGAAAACAATTATAACCAAATATTTCAAACTCTTCACAACCATATCAATAACAATTATTAATTACGCTATTAATTATCTAGATGGGGCTAGTTAAGCTGGAGCAAGTTAAGGCATGTTAGTATAACACTCATTACACTGGCAGAGCTTGGCTTTTGGCGGAGTTAGCGTATAGCTCTAGACGCTAACGCGTTCGACGAGGCTACACTGGAGGTGGAGCAGACTTATGAACGTCCGACTATCATACACGGCGAAGCTAACTCGAGCGGGTCTAGCTATAAAGCGTTGAGCGCTAAGCTCACCTCTCGGCGAAGCACAAACGTTAGTACAACACATGCATATAAATAACAATACATGCTAAACATGAAATAACGACACTCATAATAACAACCAATAGGTATTCGCAAAGCATGTATAATATTAGAATATCACTCACCAAGCATGTATTAAGCAGTATAACATGTGTCAAGTCGCATAATATGTATCATGAATTAAATACTAGAAAAGCATTTGCCCAATGTAATATATAGTGCTCGTACAAATACCAAAAATGAGTACTCGCCCAAATACCGAAAGAAAATACTCGCCCAAATACCGAGAAAGAGCACTCGCTTATATAGAGAAGTAGCATTCGCAATCCCAGAAAAATACTCGCCTAAATCTTTGAAAAATGACATAAAATCTCGAAACACTAGAAACACGTGCTTGAGCCACCAATCATATTAAAATATATAAATATTAATTTAAAGAGAGAATGAGAGAGGAGAGAGAGGAGAAGGAAAGAGAATCAGCTATAGGGGGAGAGACTACAAGAAAGAGATTTAGAGAGAGTTAACGAGAGAGGATAGAAGTGAGAGAGAGATATGGGAAAGTGAATGAAAGAGAGTGCTAGAAAGAAGATAAAAGGAAAGAAAAAGGAGAGAAAGAAAAACAGAGAAGGAAAGGAAGAAAGAAAGAAAAGAAAAGAAAAAAAAGAGAGAAGGGGGAGGTTGGCTGGCGGCCAAATGGCCGCCGAAGCTCGCCGGTGGGCCTGACTGGCTGGCGGCCAGGGTGGCTGGCGGGGGGTGGGCCCGATTGGAGGAGGTGGGTGTGGTGATAGTGGTGAAGAAGATTGTGATGCTATTATGGTTGTTGAAGATGGGGGCGATGATGGAGAGGTGGTAATGAATGGTGATGATGGTGGAGAGTGGTAGGGAGAGAGGATGGAGGTGGAAGTGGTGGAGGAGAGTGATGGGTGTTGGAGATGTTGGAGGTGGAGTTGGTGGTGATGGAGTGTAGATAGTGTTGGAGTAAGTTGAAGGAGGTGAAAGTGTTGGACAAGGGGAAGAGATGTAATAGTGGTGGCGGTGGTTGGGCTGGCCGGCAGCCAAAGGGGCGGCATCGGCGGCGGCGGGGGCGGTGGCCGACCATGGTGGAAGTAGGGAATAAGGTGATGGTGGTGAATGGTGGTGAAGATGATGATGTTGTTAAAGATGTGTGGTTGTTGTTGTTTTAAAAGGAAAAGGAAAGAGTGATGGGATCGGAAGGTGACAGTAATGGGTATGGGGGTTGCAGGTCGGCAACATGGTGGCTAGGGAAAAAGAAAGGAAAGAAAGAAAGAAAGAAAGGAAAGAAACAATTTATAATAATATTATATTCAGTCAAATTTTGACTAGTTCAGAAATACTCTCAAAAATAGAAAATATTATTTTAAGATATATGATATAATCAGATTCAAGAAATTTTATCAGATTTTCAAATTAAAAATTCTAAAATCAACCGGCAATACCGGCGACACCAAACTGGTCGAATTTCAATAAATTCAGAAAAATTTCCAAAAATGCATTTAAATAGAAAATGAGATTCTAAGAAGTATTGTGAAAGCCGTTTTTAGAAATTTAACTTCATTCAAAAACTAAAAATCTGAGAATCAGTTAGCGATACCAATCGACACCAGTTTTGAAGTTTTTGCAAATTAATTCGGAAAATTTTCAGAAAATCATGAAAATCTAAAATATTGAAAAATGATGTTTAAAACTGAAATCGATAAAATCAAACTATCAAAAAGGTCAAATCAAATAGTACGTTGGTATCAGGTCCTCGGTTAAGACACGGGATGACTCTGAGTCCAGGAATCCAGATCCAATACAAAACAATCACATAAATAAATACAAAGCGAAAATAAATGCAGGGAGAAAATAAATAAAATAAAAAATACGATTAAAAATCAGAATATGTATTTAAGTACATATTTCAGGAACAAGTGCTACAGTTTCAGAACCTTTAACGACATAGATCAAATATGAACGTGTGGCATGAAAATATCCTCTGATCAAATAAGATACAGTTTCACTTTAGGACTCGAATGAGTCTAGCCTTGTGGCTCCAATGAGTCTAATTTTTTGACTCCAACGACTCTAACTATATGTCTCTAACGAGTCTAACTGCTAATTCAACAAACTCAAATGTGCAAAAGTAGACTTTTGGAAAAGCAATTATAACTTTATTTATCAGAATTAACAAATTTACATAAAGTACACTTAGAAATAATGTTTGTTACATAAAATTTTTCATTCTCACTAAACCAAGATATTATCATGACTAGCCACCCCAAATGAGCAATGTGCTCTAAGAAGACTTTAGGCGGAAGTCTTAATGAGTGGATCTATAATGTTATGAATAGTACTAACACTATCAACATACACAATATGATTTTGAGCTTTATCATTGATGACAAGAAACTTGATGTCGATATGTTTTAACTTTGTTGAACTCTTATCACTATTCACGTAGAGCTCTATAGCTCTTATCGTCACAGTGTTGTTGTAATGGCCTCTCGACTAAATCCACCATCTTTTTACAATCAAGAAAATGTAACCTGAAATGGACTTTCAATTGTCAATACATCCAGTATAATCTGAATCTGTATGTCCGATCAGCTGCAACTGATCAGATTTCATGTAGTCTTCTATAGATATCACATTATTTTCTTGACAGTTTTCCAGTGATTAATCTCAGGATTGATTAAGTATCTGCCAAGTTTTTCAACGTTATATGCTATGTCTGGACGGGTGCAAACTTGAGCATACATCAGATTTTTAATCGCCGATACATATGGAATGTCTTTCATTTGCTTTCTACAGGTTCGTTCTTGGGATATTGGAGTAGACTCAATTTATCTCCTTTAGAGCAATTTTTCATGTTACATTTATTTAGCACCTTATCGATATAGACTTTTTATGATAAATCTAATATTCCATGTGTTCTGTCACACTGAATCTGAATGCCTATCACAAAAGAAACGTCTCTATGATCTTTCATCTCAAAATTTTTGAGAAAAAACTCTTGGTCTCAAGTAGAAGAGTTATATCATTACTTGCTAATAAAAAGTCATTCATATATAGCACAAGAAATATAAGCCTACTCTCTTTAAATTTATAATAAATGTATTGATCATCTATATTATCCTTAAAACCAAAATCAGATATTACTTGATCAAATTTTAAATACCATTAACGGGATGCTTACTTTAGACCATAAATGATTCCTTTTAATTTACGAACATTTGGCTTCAAAATTGTCTGGTTACGCCTTATATATTTCTTCTTCAATGTCACCATTAAGGAAGACAGTCGTAATATCCATTTCGTGTAACTCTAGGTCGAAGTGGGCTACTAGTGCCATTTACTAAAAGTTTGACTCGAGAGCGTATAAACTGGGTATCGAGGGGAACAAGACTAAAAGTCTAACCATATCGAGTCAGCTTAATGAAAATCTCACTTAGCGACTGGAGATCCCACAAACTAAGTTCAAGAGGAAAAAATTAATTATGATTGACTCTGCGAGCAAGTACTTAGGAGCTTAACTCTAACTCATTTCTATGGTGCAACCAAGTGCTTTCTACAAGTGAATTTAGGAGAAGCTTAATGCTTTTAATGACACATATATCTTATTATTAAAACAAGTAGGGTAGAGTAGACTATTCATGATGATCACTTATGTGAGTGTAGAGCTGGATCGATATTTTGAGAGTCTCTGTAGAGGCTATGATTCTCTAAACACACTCTCTAAAACTAAGAATATCCAGGGCCAAAATGGACACAACCGAGAACTAAAGTTAATTTTAGAAAGTTACTATATAAGGCCTGTTGATTTGGCTTACACTAATGACTGACAGTTTAAGACTTAGTTCATTGATTGTCCAATAAGTCCGATAAGACTTTTGCTATGAAAGTTCGAGTCCTAATTCACCTATCTTGATGAAGTCTTTGTCTTAAAGTTTCTTTCACTATAGAGTCAGTCTCTTAGTATGCTTATTTCTTAAATCTCCATTCATTATGGGCGATTATTGAAAAAATGAGAAATTTCAAGTGAATCTTTGAACCGAACTGAGACACGATCCATTGCTAGAACACACAGATGATGATTAGAGTGTGTTCTCCTTCTATTAGGAATGAACGTGATATATTCACATGTTCAATTCCGTTTTCTGAATGAACGAGATATTCAAGTCAGAAGTTGACCTAATTTAATAGCTAAAGGAGATAAAAAAAAATATAGAAACTCTTTAGTTCCATTTTGGATATGATTTAAATGAAGGTTCACCTAGAGGGGGGGTGAATAGGTGAAGGCTAATCTAATGGTCACTTAATGCCAAATAATGCGGAAGCTAAAGACAATTATGACCCAAACTAAACTCTTACACTAAACACCACGTATAACACAAGAGTGTTGCCGAATTTCCCGTGAAGGGCTCTGGACAAACTCCTCTAGATTCCCCTTGAATGGGTTGAGGTGCCGCGTTGGCTCTCTTGGTTAAATACAAGTGTTAGCAAACAACCCAAGCATGTATATCAATGAGCACAAATGAATATATCAAGCATATAAAGATAGACAATAAAAGTATGCAAGATATAAAGACAAAGAGAGAGAGAGAGTGAGCAATCGCAAACACAAGGGATTTGTTTCGAGGTTCGAGCACCCTTGCTCTACATCCCCGCCTTCGACACACGAAGGATTTCCACTATAATCGATCCCAATGGATCACCCGGTGCCGCAACACCTACAACTCTCGGACTCCCTAGTCCGTACACACCGCAAGCCCACCGGCTCGCCGAGGCCGCACCTCAAACAAGGAGTTCGCACCCGAACCCGAAACAACCGAGTCCACACTAGGACCCGAAACAATGCAAACACAACCATCCGCCTTCTCAAGGAACAAGGAAAGAATTCTTTGGTGATCTAAACACTTTGATCACCAATACAAACTCTCACAACAAAACCCTATAGGTAGATATAGCAATGGATAGCTCAAGTGGGTGTGTGAGAAAACTAGAAAAGAGATGGTGGAGGAAAAACTCAAGAAAATCTCTTTTAACACTCTTGATAAACTCTTCCCTTTAGATAGGAAATATTTGCTCTCAAATATGTGGAGAAAACTCTTTTAAACAGATAAGAAAAACTGGCCCAAAGCTCTCCTAAAATCTTATGTCAAAACAATGACCAAACCCCCAAATTTATAGGCTGTCAAAAACTAGCCGTTGGGGTCGTCAGACCTGTCGGTCGACCGCCAACGGTCAAAAATCAGACCGTTGGAGCCTCCGGTCGACCGCCCGGTCGACCCAAAAGAACAGAGAGCACTGCTCTCAGTTCCGGTCGACAGTGTCGGCAGACCGGCCATCTGCCAGGTCAAGGCGTGCACGTCCGTAGACGTCAGTCGACCGAGCCGGTTGACCGACTTCAGAGTTAGTCGACTATCAAGGTAGTAAGTCGACTATCTGAAGCCTGAAAACAGTTTTTCTGGGATTTAAAACTAAGTCTTTTGATTGAAATAAAATCCCATAAAATACTTAAAAATCTACAAAAATAGTTTTACCAATATTCTTTGATAAACAAACATGCTTGCACAAAATCAAGGCATGTTATAAAAGATTTGGATTATTTTTGTAATATGAAAATATTGGCTCAATAGAAAACTTGTATTTTTCTAAAACTTGTTTTCCAAACTTCTTCATGATACAAAAATAAGATATTTTGAATTCATTAAAGCATAGTGTGTATGGATATGATCCACTACACAATCAAGATGAAATATCTATATTTTTGACAATAAGCATAAACTTGATTTTGGTTGAAAGATGTAAACATGAATACCAAAAACCAAATAGTATTTTGTCACAAAGAAAATTTTTTTCTAAACTAAAAAATCTTTTATGAAAATAATTCTATCAAGAGTGTGTGTGTATATGTACTTGAGCAATCCACCAACTACTCTATCCTTTACATTTTAACTAAAACAAAATCTTCTAAAAACTAAATCTTATACCTAGACACAAATCTTGATCTTGAAGTCTTCCCTTGAAGTCTTCTCATCATCTTGACTTGGTCCAAATGCAATCCAACGAGCTCGACTCCTCTTGAGTCTTGATGTGATCTTGATGCATAGGCTCGTGAATCAACCGGTGCTAGCTCCAAATATGTCTTTAAATCCTTTGTTGAAGCTCCACACCTACTAAGATCTTGATAACAAATCTGTCACTAATTAAACACAAGATTATTAGTAAACATAACTACATGAGTTGATCATCATCAAAACTAGAGTGATGGACCTTTGGGCCAACATTAAAAAGTTAAGGGATTTAAATATGAAAGATAGGAACTAAGGGCGTACCCTTTGAGTACTTAGAGTTTTCGCGCGCATTTGTGGGGAAACTATGCCCGTACGTGACACCGCCTGTCCCAGTGCCGGTTCCAGAGCCGGAGCATAGGTATGGCTCTTTTGGGTCTATACTTTTTGGATCGAGTGCGAGTTGATACGAAAAAGAGAACCTGGAACCAGAACTGGGTCATACAGATGCGGGCGAGAAACCCGCCCGTACCCATTTTGTGCACGCCCTTTTCTAGAAGCGGGTGGTTAACTCCAACGCTCAGAACGATTCAGATAAGAACCATTCTGAACAGTCCATCTGACAGAACAGTTGTAATATATTTGTCTGAACCGTCGCAACTGCTCCCTCCAACGTCAGTCCAGGAGCGCTATAGGGTTCCTCTAGATCATTTCAGAAACACCGAAAAAAGATTCAAAATTAAATCTGATAGAGATTTAGACAAATATTCCTTCTTTTCTCTATTCTCTCCTCTGAATATTCCATCAGAATTTAAGATAAATATTCATTTGAAATTTGTCTTTGTCCAATTTCTTTGTCTACTTCAAGTTAGTGAAAGTACCGATTATTTTTGGTTCGACTATACAATCTATTTGGTAGTGATATCCAAATACCATGAAAGAGTATTATATTTTAGGAGACCAGCATCCAGCAACCCATTAGCACCATAGTAGAGGACGTAATTATCTTAAGGAGATTCACTACACGCGTACTTCACTCCATATACTGTATAATTGAACTAGCATTTTTTTTACAGGGGTTATGCTGGAATATTTATTTTTATAAATATTACAGTTAATATTTATTTATTTATTTATTGAGACCGACTAATACCAGTCTAATTCGTATTTAACTAAGGTAGAAAATTGAATGGTGTTTCTGTAATTAAGTAATATTTTATCGAACGAAAAATCTCTCACCTGATTTACACCGACCTGACCAATTAGATCAGTTGTTCTTGATTAGTTGTCAGCTACTAACACCTTACTAGTTCGCCTTTGGTTTCTTGATTGATAGGTTTGATGAGCAGAGCATGCAGAGGAATGGGTTTTTTTTTTAAAATTCCCAATTTGGTCAGCTGGCAGTTACAAGACAAATTTGAGTTTCAACTATTTTTTGAGTATGTAGTTTCAACTTTTGATTCCATCATTGTGTCTGATTGTCCGTGCGAGTGACCAATCGGTAAGACATTGGGTTGGCTCCCAGTGGTCGACAGTTCGAACCACTCGATGGATATACTTGGGGATTAGTCTAGGGGAGTTGTTTTTCACTACATAGATTTGAACAGGCTGGGTTGCCTGTGGGATACCCCATAATTTACCTTCCAAAAAAAAAAAAATCTTTTTGTTTGATTTATCATCATTTAATATTTTAGTGTTTAATTGTTGAGCTTTTTAGATATACCCCCTTTAAATCATTTCTATTTAGAAATATCCCCCTTTGATTCTTTATATTTAGAAATTACCCCTTAAAAGTTTTAAGTTCTTTGAAATTAGACCTCTTACTTATCATTAATGATTTGAGCTGTTAATTTTACATAAGTTCTGAATTACTTATATACATTGTTTAAAGATACGGGAACTCCCAAACAAAAAATTAATCATATCTTTTATAGTATAGAACTATAAATATTTTAAAAATTAAAGGTATAGCTTAACAGTTCTAGATGATTTTCATGAAGCTGGAAAATCTCTTTTTTGTATCAAAATTGTCTCTTATTTTTTCATACTTTTAAAAATAGAAGTTAAAAATAAAGAGAACATAAGGGGAAAAAACCAAAGGCTTGCTAGTGTATCATATAAGCAATTTCTTGTTACTATATATCTAGCATGTAACTATGTGAGTATTTTTAAAACAGAACTTCTGAAAAATTTTAGGGGTTAAATAAGCCAAGGTTTAGAAATTAAAGTTTAAAAGGGAAGATAGGCATATTTTTTAAGAAACTCTTGTCAAACTTAATATCCCAGATATTAGAGATAATAGATAGAGTTAATTTCAAGTAACTTAAATTTTACAGGGGGATTTCTAAATAGGAAGATTTGAAGAGAGTATTTCTAAATGTGAATGATTTGAAAGGTGATATCTGAAAAACCCTTGATTATTTGTTGCAGTTAATGTACTTTTCTTAGCCGACTAGCCACAAGATAACTTAAGAAGAGCTTTGCGATCTTATGGGCATGTTGCCGGCCACAGGTGTTGTAGAGCTGTACTAGAGGACTTTTCCCTTTCTTTCTTTATTAAAATAGAAGAGGATAGCAGATAGGATCATAATACCTTCTAATACTATTAGAAATAGTCACAAAGGTGGGTAGAATATAAGTTACAACTATTATCTCTTTCGAGTTTGCTATCTGGAAGTCACCGGTGAATCCCGTCGGCGATTTCTCACCCTGATATTCAATAAGATTATCCGTCGATATCAATATTACTCTAATATGTGAAGCAGTAAGCAATTTTATTGATTCTTGTTTGATGCATCTATTATGAAGTAAGCAATTGTGTTGATTTTAGTTTGATGCATCTGTTATGACAAGACTTCTACTAAACAATATTGAATATTATGGAAGATAATAAAAAACATAGACAATATGGACTAATAAATTAAGAAGTTTTGTAATCTCTAAAATTTTAAATCATTAACCCTTTTCTATTTTCTTTATTTCTAGTCTAAATCCCTTCAAAAGTAAAGAAATGTATTTTTAAGTAAGAGAAAACAAATTTGAAAACTCATTTTTCTTCTTGGCACTCCCTATTGGAATCCCAGCGATAGAGAACATCAACATCAGAAAAATAGTCACCAATTGCAGAAACAAGCAAACAAAAAAAAGGGAAGCGAGAACACACAAATTTAACGAGCTTCGGCAATTGCCGATATCCTCGGGGTAGAAAGAGAGAGATCTTATTAAATCAATTAAGTACAATATACAAACAATAGGGGCAATACCCCTTTTTATATAGCCACAGAGTTTATGAAAACAAGAAAATCAACCATTCTGAATTCGGATCAGAAATGCACTCTAAATCTAATTTGAAAATCGCTCAGAAACCATATGTTATCGACAGACTTGTTGGCCTGTCAACAGACTGAGCCAGTCTGCTTTAATACCTAATTTTCGGGAAAAGCCTGCCAACAACCATAGGGTTTTCTGTTGACATGGCTCTGTCGACAACCGAGATGACCCATCGACATACAAAGCAATCTGCTCCTCCTATTGGCGTATCCACATATTTTGCTGCATTCTAACCGTTCATACAAACTTCATACTAATATTAAAGAGTTAAAAAACTCTACCATTAAGATTTTACTCTCCCCCACAATTCTTCACCTTGGTGGAGATTTCTCAAATCTGAACTGAACACAACATAGTACTATGTCGACTTCATCAGGCTGCACCAGTGTAGTTGTGTAATGCCCCGATTTCACGGATACGGGACGTACATACGCAAGGCAGAAACACCCTCATGTACATACACTAAGCCTTAGCACAGGGAATAAACACAATATATACTATAATTTCAGTATTAAATAAGTAAAAGAATACCTGCAAAAGGGGTCAATGGTCGTAATAGATATAAAAACAGAAAGAAAAATAGAAATACTAACAGAATAATAAAAAAACTTATGCATAATAAAAGTGACGGGTCTTCTAACAGTATCACGAGAAACACCAATACTACGATACCTTTGATATTCAACCTAGGCAAGCAAACTCAGGGTCGTCAAAAAGTAATCTAGTGAGTGATAAAATTAAAGAAGCAGTAATAACACAATTACAATAATATATAATACATGTCAAGGTAACAATGATACAATATAAAAATTCTAACAATCAGTATATCAATATTACAAGTATTTAACATGTTTTAACAATGTTATCTCTCAGTACTATATAATACATGACTATAAACCACAATGATGTCAATCAGGAAAAGATCTATATGTATAAACTAACTTTATATGATTATGGCATTAATATGTTATTATTATGAATATGAGTAGTAAGGTTTAGTATTTAGTTATACACTGATAATATCTATTGTTTGATTAGCATGTATCTAGTTTTAGTTATTTAACATAAAATGTTTAAGCTAATAATATAGTAACCTGATGATATCAGTGGGAAACAGTAAAAATCTTGCCACAATGTATTGAGCGTACATAAATAGTGTGTCTATGAAGAATATATATGAAATAGAGAATACATGGAACGCAGATTATATGTGTACATGAATAATGTGTCTCCACATGAAGTGCAGGATATACATGTGACATGGTGTTGGATAAAATATCAGGGAATGTAGCATTGTATAACTAAAAAATAATACACATGTAATGAGGCATGTTATTTATACAATAATAACAATCAGTATCACATGATATTTTCATCAATCTCTTTCAGTGTCCCATACTACTAACAGTTCATACCGGAGCTTGTACTCCAGTCGAACCCATGCGGACATGGTATATGGGTACCATTATCCGAACGAGAGAATGACCAAAATAGTAAGTGTTTCTGACGTTACCATTGTTGGGTTATTAAATGTATCATGTAATGGGTTTGAATAACAAATGCATCGAGGATGCCTCCATCATGCCAATACTCCGCATAAGGGATTCTAGAGGTGGCATCCACAGATCCAAGAGATGACCCCCACCATGTATTTGGTGTAGCACTAGTTCCGTGTGGCACTTAGTTTCACACACCAAGTGCCTGATGCCAACATGATCATGCATATAACGGGTATATAAAATAACAAGAATATTTAGTCTGATCAATAACAATATCTATAATAAGAGTACCGGAGACATCCTCGTCACCCAACACCAGGTAGAGTGAGGATTCTAGAGGTGGCCCCCACCACGTATAGGTGTGATGTGACAATTTACTCTATATGACACTTAGTTCCACACATTTTCTGTCAGACGCTGTCATGACTGTGCTAATAACGGATATATCAGAATGCAAGTATGATAGCTTATTAACAATTTTATTACATGTAACAAGTTGACAGGATTTTTATCAATAATTCGATAACAAGAACAAGTATACAACACAACAGAAGTATAGAGATATTCAAGTAACAACAATTTATGTATCAAGAACAGTGATCCATGTAACATGATACATGAAAAATCAAAGTATGAATACAGGTTAATCCATATAACAGTGATATACGAACATGAATTAATAATATCCATGTAATGGTGATACATGCATATGAGATAACAATGTTCGGTGTAATGGAGCATCAGTGTAACGGTAGTAGAAGTATATGAATGATAGTGTTTAGCTTAACAGAGTATATGTGTAATAGGTGTATATGAATATGCGAATAAATGTAATCCATATATGATAATATCACTAATATAATCTTGTATTAGATATCCATATTTGCAATAACGATTATAATATTATTAATATGATTAATATCAAAAAATTATTATATATAGTTATCTGTTTTAATTATCACTTTATTTAATAATTTATCATTAAAAACCATTAACTAATTAATTACGAGTTTATTTAATCCACTATCTAATATTTACTTGATATTTAAATAATTCATCTATATTTTATAATAATATTATTTTATCGATTATATTTAAAGAATAATCATGCATATGCTAATTACACTGATTTCCCAATATTTACAATTTATTAAATAATATTTACAGTGATTTACCAATAATCATGATTTATAAAATAAAGTAATTAATTAAATTCATTTCACTTGATAAAATTTAATTTATAATAGAAAAACACTCACGAAGTGATTACCGAGTATAGCTCTCTTTTCTACAATCGCAAAGGCTCCAAAATCGTCCAAATCAGACTCTGGATGTTCCAGATATCGCCTAAATACTAAAACAAATACAAATAAGTTACCTTTGTAATAAAAAAAGGTTTAAAATGTAAATAATCTAGATTATCAGGAGGTTTTATGTAAAATTATCTTTATTGATATTTGATGCGGGTTTGGGTGTATAACGGGTCGGGTTAGATCCAATAACCCAGACCTTTAATTTAAGTGAATGGGTTATTGTGTTATAGGGTCTGGAGAGGGTTTTGTGGCCAATAAGAGAGAAAGAGAGAGAAAACAGGGAAGCGGAGCAGCGGCCAGGGCATGGCCTGGATGCCCTGACCGCCGACGGCTCAGCCGACCCTATCGCCATCGGTGGCGGTCCTGGCCACCGCCAGTGACAGAGGAGAGAGAGAAAATGAGAGTGAAAGAGAAGGAGAGAGGGAAGGAAGAAAAGGAGAAAGAAATAGGAGAGAGGGAAATGGGTCAGGCCGGAGATGGAGGATGCCGGGGTTGGCCGGTGGTCCGTCGATGACTGGGCCTGGCCTGCCGGTCGGCGAGGCTGGTTAGGATAAAGAGAGAGTGATGAAGGTTTAAGATTGAGGGGGAGTAATAGAGAGAGAATGTGAGTAATAAAGAGTTAGGGAGAGAAAAATAATAAAAAGAGAAAGCTGAGAAATAAAGAAAAAAGAAGAGAGAGATGTCGGTGATTAAGTCAGGGGAAAGAGAGGCGGTGGAAAGGCTGAAGAAGATTGGCGAAAGAAAGAGGAAAAAGAAATCAAAATGAAAAATTTATAATATTATTTAATTTCGGTCGAAATTTGACTAGTTCAGAACTATATACAAAAATTCTGTAAAATAGAAAAAATTACACTGAAAAATAATATAAAATCAGAGTCTAGAAATTAAGTCTGCTTTGCAAATTAAAAATTCTGGAATGTATTGCTGATACCGGCTGACACCTATTCAGCCGAATTTTTGATAAATTCATAAAAATCCCGAAAAATACTCTAAAGTAGAAAATAAGATTCTAAAGAATAATTTAAAAGTAGATTTTTGAAATTCAACCCTGTTTGTGAGTTAAAAAATCCTAAAACTGATTTTTTAGTCGGCACCAAATTTGGAGATTTTTCCAAAATAATTCAGAAAAATTTTAGAAAATTTTGAAAAATCTAAAATATTGGAAAATAATATCTGAATTTAAAACTTGCTCAATCTGACAATTAGAAAGGTCAAATCAACTCTGTACTCTATATCGAGTACTGATACTGTGATGCGTACATCAAAGATCAGGGGTTACACTTCTCCCCACCTTATAAAAAAAATTTCGTCATCGAAATTTCAGTTCGGGTGGGAGAATAATATTTACAGTCCTAGAACTTGAATGTTATGGGCCTATGATGCTTCCGTTGTACCACTCTGATATCTATAACGAACTCGAGACTGAGTGACTTGTATCAAATATCAAAATAATAGAAAAGAATCAAGATTATGAAGAAAAGGTGATTAGAAATTAGAATATTCGGAATGATAAGTAAAATTAGAGAATCTTAGGAGATAAGAAATAGATTATCAATGAAATAAGGTATTCTTGTACTCATAGATGGAATCCCCAAATTCAGATATAGAAGAGTTCTAAGCTGAATCTGGTTGTACTATTGGTAAGAGCCCAACTATTGATATATGTGATTATCCAAATTAGTTGTGAACTTAGGCTCCGATACCACTCTGTAATGCCCCGATTCTGTGGATACGGTGACGTTACGGTGACGTACATACGCAGGGCAGAAACACCCTCACGTATATACGCTAAACCTCAGTACAGGGAATAAACACAATATACACTATAATTTAAGCATTAAATAAGCACAAGAATACCTACAAAAGGGGTCAGTGGCCATGATAGATATGAACATAGAAAAAAATAGAAGTACTGACAAAATGATAAAAACTCCTGTGAATAATAAAAGTGGCAGGTCTCCTAATAGTATCCTAGAAAATACCAAAACTATAATATCTTGGATCTTCAACGTGAGCACGCAAAGTCAAGGTCATCAGAAAGTGACCTAGTGAGTGACAAAATGAAAGAAAGTAGTAGTATATATTATAATAGCACAATCACAATTATATATAATACTTGTCATGGTAACAATGATACAATAAAAATATTCTAACAATCACTATATCAATATTACAAGTATTTAACATGTTATAACAGTGTTACCTCTCAATACTATATAATACATGATTATAAACCATAACGACATCAATCGAGAAAAATTCTATATGTATCAACTAATTTTAGATGATTATGGCATTAATATGTTATTATTATGTATATGAGTAGCAAGGTTTAGTATTTAGTTGTACACTGATAATATCAATTGTTTGATTAGCATGTATCACGTCTTAGTTATTTAACATATAATATTTAAGCTAATAATAATAGTAACCCAACGATATTAGTAGGAAACAGTAAAAATCTTGCTATAGTGACTTGAATGTTCAGAAATAGTGTGTCTATGAAGAATATATAAGGAACAGAGAATATATGAAATGCAAATTATATGTGTAAATGAATAATATGTCTCAACATGAAGCGCATGATATACATGTGATATGGTGATAAATAAAATATCAGAGAATGTAGCAATGTATAATTGAACAATAATACACGTGTAATAAGAAAAGCATGTTATTTGTATAATAATAACAATCAATATCACCTGATATTTTAATCAATCTCTTCCAATGACCCATACGACGAGCAGTTATACTATAGCCCATCTCCGGTCAAACTCATCCGGACATGGCATATGAGAACCATTATCCAAACTAGAGAATGATCAAATTGCAAGTGCTCCTGACGTCACCATTATTGAGTTATTAAATGTATCATGTACTGGGTCTGAATAACAAGTGCACTGAGGATACCTCCATCATTCTAACACCCCACGATGTGAGATTCTAAAGATCGCCTCATGGATTCAAGAGGTGCCCCCACCATGAATTTAGTGTGGCACTTTATTTCATGTGACACTTAGTTTCACACATCATGTGCTGAACGCCAGCATGACTGTGCATATAACGTGTATACAAGATAACAAGAGTACTATGTTTTTTATTGAAAATTCAATAAAGGGAAATTTACAAAAAAAGGAGTGTTTAGAAGCGAAATTACAAGCAATTGACAAAGGAAATTACAAGTAGAGCTCCTTTGAGATTTCTAGGAAAGTGTGCCGGTGGGAGTCTGATCAGCGCGCGACCACTTTGTCCCATTGACGATGCGAGCGATCGATTTTTGAATGCTATTACTTGGGAATTTCTTCTCGCCTTGTTCTGGAGATTCCTTGAGATGGAGGAAGGCCTTAGGGTATTAGCACCTTGAATTGATCCTTTGTAGGATTAGAGAAGTGATTCTCTGAATTCTTGGAAGAGAGAATAGATCTCTTGGCTTAAGGTTTGAAGCCACCGAAGAAGCTTATGCTTTTCAAAAAGCCTCTTGGACTTGAATTTCTTCAAGCCCCTAAGCCTAGCCTGTTGGCCCAGAGGCCTTCCACTCTAGTTTTGATGATGATTAACTCATGAAGTTATGTTTACTAATAATCTTGTGATGTTTAGTTTCAAATCCTTAACCAAGATATTAGTAGGTGATTAGCTTCAACAAAGGAGTTTTGAAGTCTTTCACATGGTGATTCAAGTGCCCGACTGTCAAAGATCATATATAGCACTCGTTGGAGTCAAGCTCGGTGTATCACGGTTTGGATCGAGTCGGCTTGAAGACGAAGTTCATCAAGAAGACTTCGGTACTTAGTTTAGTTTATGTTTTAGATCCATGTGTAAAGATTAGATAGTGTGGTATGCTCAAGTTCACAACACACACGTTTCATAATTTAGTTTTCGGTTTTGGTTTAACCAATCTTGGTTTTCATGAATAAATAGATTCAAAATAAGTTTACATAGTTTAATGTATATTAGATTTGTTTTATATACATGTATGCTTCATATCTTAGTCAAACTTATTTTGATATGCCTATTCATGTGTTTGGAGTTTTGTATTTTAACAAAACATATTTTTGGATTTAATATCAAAAACATTGATATATATCTTTATATGTATATTGGAATATATCCATAAGTTTGTGGTTGAATCCCTCAAGTGTGAGGTGATCTTTTTGTATTGGCTAAGTGTCTACCCCTCTTGTGTAAGGTGGTGTTTGTGTTGCCTCTAGTGAGAGGTTGTATTCAGTTGAGAGAGGAGTTGTATACTCCCGGTTGTATTTGCCCCAAATTCTCAGTGGAGGTTCCCTGTGTGGGAGTCCTGTGTGGACAAGTTAGTGGATTGAAAATCTTTCTGGGTGAAGGCGGGGACGTAGAGCTGGGTGCTCGAACCTGGAAACAAATCTTGTTGTTTGCGTTTGATCCATTGACTCTAACCCTCTCTTTATATTGTGCCATTGCATCATTTCATATTGCTTATACATATTATATACTTGGCTTGTTTGTGTGTGCCGCACTTGTGCTTAACCACGAGAGCTTCATATAGCGCCTCAACTCTTATTCAGAGGAATTAAGAGGAGTTAGTCCAAAGCCCTTCACCTAGAATTCAGCTACACTCGTTAGTTGCATTAAGTGTAGTTGCAATTAAGTTTTAAATTCCGCATTTAGCTAACTAGATTAGCCGTACACCTATTCACCCCCCTCTAGGTGTACCCTTCAATTAATATCAGAGCCTATGCTTCTGATATTTGATTTAACCACCTAGGAGTGTGATCTTGATTAGCTAATCTATTATTTGCATTTGCACATTTATATTGTTTACACACACTCATGGATTGCTTGTCACCTCCCATGTTTGATGTCTCCAACATTAACATGTGAAAATTTAGGATGTCCATGTATTTGAAACCCTAGGCTTGAATGTTTTCCTTATCGCTACCAAGAAACCCTATCTTGGTGATAGCAAGCATATAGAGGCCAATACATAAGCCCTTGAGGCACTTAGAAGCACGCTAAATAAAGAATATATTTCTATGGTTTCTAACTGTGATTCCGCCTTTGCAGTGTGGAACACATTGATCTCCTCCAAGCTTCAATTGCCAATCTAAACGGAGGATGAATCTAGTGGAGAATCCGAGCAACAATGCTACATGGTTCAAGGGAATGACTCCCTTGAGATATATTCGGAATCTCAATTAGATAGTGATGATGCTAGTTCTTCATGTAATGACTATGTTGATCCAAATGCTTTAAATGAAGAACTTTCTATTGTGTGTGAAAAATTGTTAGAAAAGTATAATCTATTGAAAAAGAAGACTTTTGATTTGAATAAAGAAAATGAAAATTTATCTTCTAGACTTGATTTTATTTTGCAAGAGAAGAAAGAGATTTCTAGTGAACGTGACTCACTTAAATCTCAACTAGACCTTGTCCTAAAGGAAAATGAATTTTTGAAATCTAAAAATGATTGTAATGAAGTTTTAAAGAAAAATAAAGCTATAACTTCAAAGCTTGATTTTGTTTTAAAAGAGAATGAACCTTTGAAAAGCAAAATTACTTCTATTTCAAAGGAATTGGAAATTGTTTTAAATAAAAATATTTCTTTGAAAAATAATATTGATTCACATGTTTGCCATGCTAGTGTAGCTTCACCTAGCTCACCTATTGCATGCACCTCTTCTTCTAGGATTGATAATGATATATGTTTGTTAAAGAAGAGTGTGGATTGTTTGGGCTCCACTTTGAGCCAATGTGCTTTAAACCATACACGTTTGGAATCTATGTTATGAAAGAAACAAGTTCCATCTTTACATGCACACCATACACGGCATACACATGCTTCGCACGTTCATGCACATCACACATTGTATGCTCATGTGTACACTTGTACACATTGTGGACGTAAGGGCCACCTTGCTAAATCTTGTTATGATCGTATAAATGATTCTAATTTACCAAATAAGTTTGTTTGGGTTAGGAAAGGTGCTAATCCCCATGGACCCAAAAGAGTTTGGGTACCAAAGATCACCCCTATGCTATTTGATGTAGGTGTGGGCTCTCGCATGACGTGAGAGCGATGGTACCTTGAGGTGGATGCGTTCCGAGCTTAAAGAGGACTATTTGGATGCATCACTTTCAAGGGGAGTTTAGTGAAAAGGCCACCTTGTTTTGGAGACATGGAGAGTTGCCCTTATTGGTTTGGTAACTATCCCTTACTCCTCATTTATATTTACATGATTTTCATATTGTTGATTTTTTTTTAGCATGTCATGTTTTAATCTTCATTGTGCCATATGCCATGTTTATTAGATTAGTGATATACATGTTTAGTTATTTGAGACAACCATGTTTAATATGGATTTAAATCTTTGTATTCTCATATTTGTTTTAACTAATGTATATGTCTTAAATCTATGCATGTGCATATACATAATGATCATATGAGTTTTTGTTTTGATGCTTCATGTGTTGATTACTTGTTTGAATATTAGTTTTCATTAAAACTAGGATATATATTTGTACATGTAGTGAGCCACAAATAGATCATTATATGTTTGTGCTTGAACGCTCATTTGTACCCATTAGATGTACTAGTATAGTCTAGTTTTGATGATTCATACATTTGACTTGTATTCCCATTTTATACATGTTTTTCGTGTTTATGTTTAACTTCATGTATATGTCTATTTTGTCCAAATTATTAGATATACATATACATCCTTGAGCACTTGCGTTCATGCATATACTTTTGTGGACTCGGTATGTTTGGATATGTATGAATACTTTAGCTTGAACATGACATACATATACCTTGAAGATTAAATCGTTTTGATGATTTTCATGTTCTAAGGAATTTTACATTGAGCTAAATTGCCTACTTTCATGACTTCGTATTTCACATTATACTTGTACACTCATATTAGATGTATACTCATGTTTTGTTTTCATGAGACTAAATATGCTTTATCGACCATTGAGTGTTTAGTGATCATGTGATTTACATGTTTTTTTCATGAAATATAATTTTATTTTATTCCTTGCTTGAAGGATTTCGTACTAGTTTATAAATTTTTCTTATAACTAGTTCGCATTCTTTATTTTGGAAGAGTTTTCAATTATGCTAAACTATTTTCAAAACTTATTTTTGAAAGCCCTTTCCATTAAAGGGGGTTGGTTGGGCGACCATGCCTTGTATGCTTATTATTGAAAATCCTTTTAAACATGTGCATGAAATGTGTGGAAAGTAATATGAGTTATACACTTGATCATATTATGTTTTCAATTGGTATCATTGGATTGTTTCAATTGATATCAATATTGACACTCGTTTTGTATACTCATATATATATGTTTATATATATGTATGCTTACACTTCAAATAATACCAATTTCTATCGGTATTATATTTTCATACATATATATGATTTATTTGTGCTTGATTCTCAAAGATATTTACTTGTTTAAAGCACAAAGTTTGTTTATGCTAAGTTTGAATCAAACCCTTATTTTCAATTGGTATCTCAATTGATGTTTTAAGAAGCTTATGCATTATTTTTAAAATTGGTATTTTTATTGGTATCAAAAATGTGAAATAATTCTCAATATCTTTATTGGTATCAATATGATTCTATTTTTGATTAAAATTCAAATTTTGTAATGTTTATTTACAATTGATATCTTAAAATTTGATTTACTAAGATATCTCAAAATTTTGTTTTAATAAGAAAATTAAAAATGTTTTGATTTATATTGCCTATATGCAAGGGGAGCTTAACATCTCTTATACATATAGATTCATGTTGAGTGTATCTTATATTGAGAAGCTTGACAACTCTTCTTTATACGGTACACGTGTGTAGGGGGAGCTTCACATCTCCTCTTATGCATTGCATATTATGTGTTATATGAATTAGGGCTTATCATCCTTTCTTCATGTAATGCATGTATGTAGGGAAGTTAACTTAGCGTCTTCCTCTTCATGAATGTATATCGCATATATCTCTTTATTGATTAATTTGAGTTCATCTCTTTATGGGGCAGAACATTGTTTTTGTGTTTACTTTAACCTCTTTGTTGATGATTGACAAAAAGGGGGAGAAGTATTTGGTATATATATGTATGTTTTTCCTTGCTTTATTCATAAAGGGGGAGAAGGATTTATGTTTATGCATATATGTTTTGTTTTGTAAATAGGAGAAAAAGGATTTGATGTGTTTCATGCTTGTTTATGCATGTTTATCTCCTTGTATTTGCATACATGTTTATGTGCTTTCATTGCATATTTATTTATTCATTACTATGCATGAGTTAAGGGGGAGCTTCCTTGAAGCTTTACTTTAATCCTTGCATATATAACTCCATGAGTTTTGTCATCATCAAAAAGGGGGAGATTGTTGGCCCAGAGGCCTTCCACTCTAGTTTTGATGATGATTAACTCATGAAGTTATGTTTACTAATAATCTTGTGATGTTTAGTTTCAGATCCTTAACCAAGATATTAGTAGGTGATTAGCTTCAACAAAGGAGTTTTAAAGCCTTTCACATGGTGATTCAAGAGCCCAAGCGTCAAAGATCATATATAGCACTCGTTGGAGTCAACCTCGGTGGATCACGGTTTGGATCGAGTCGACTTGAAGATGGAGTTCGTCAAGAAGACTTTGGTACTTAGTTTAGTTTATGTTTTAGATCATATGTAAAGATTAGATAGTGTGGTATGCTCAAGTTCACAACACACACATTTCATGTTTTGGTTTTCGGTTTTGGTTTAACCAATCTTGGTTTTCACGAATAGATAGATTCAAAACAAGTTTACATGGTTTAATGTATATAAGATTTGTTCTATATACATGTATGCTTCATATCTTAGACAAACTTATTTTGATATGCCTATTCATGTGTTTGGAGTTTTGTATTTAAAAAAACATATTTTCAGATTTAATATCAAAAACATTGATATATATCTTTTCATGTATATTGGAGTATATCCATATACAACATGCTTAAAGTTGTTTCAATATTATATTTTTATATTTGGATGAGTTTTGGACCAAACGAATTTTCAATTCAAAAATTCAAGTTTTGGAAAATACAGATTTTGGTTTTCGGCAAAATTTCTAAGTCACAAAAATGGTTCAAATTGTTTGAAATATGTGTTGAAATTTTTCACACATGTTTGTATATCAAAGTATTATACTGAATTTATTTTGGTGGATTTTTAGAAGATTTTATGGGATTTAATTTGTAATTAAAAGCCAAAATTTCAAGTTCTGAAAATCCCCTGCCAGGCTCTGTCGGTCGACCGTTTCGGTCGACCGGACAAGGAGCCGGTCGATCGGAGCAGTCGACCGGACGTGCACAAGGATGTGCACTTGGCCGTATCAGTTGGCCGGTCGACCGAGCGGTCGACCGACTGAAGGCAACCCACTCTCGGGTTGCCCCGGTCGACCGGCCAGAGAGCCGTTGCTCTCTGGTTCAGGGCCCGGTCGACCGGGCGTCGACCGGAAGGCTCAACGGTCAGAAATTTGACTGTTGGCCGGTCGACCGGCCGGTCGACCGGAAGGCCAATTCTGGCATTGTCAGCTGCCAACGGGTAGATTTTTTGGGTTATAAATATCATATTTGGGAGAGGTTTTCTCCAAGATTTTTAAGAGCAAAAATTCATCTATTCTATAGTGTTTTAAAAGCAAGTTTTTAAAAGAGTTTATTGGTTTTAAAGATCATTCTTTATTTGTTTTCAAGAGTTGAAAAAATCAAAGAAAATATAGATTTGGGATATTTGCCTTGTTCTTCATTTTTATCATATACTAAGTTGTTTTCCCAAGTATTTTTCCTTGTGATTTGTTTTTCAACATCTTGATTTTCGACACTTGAGCTATATCATTCTATCCTATCTATTTAGGATCTTTATTTTGTGGGAAAAGAATTTATTTGTGGTTGAGATAAACCACCAAGTTATAATCCTCCTTATTTGTGATATCCCTCTTGTGTAGAGGTTGATTTTGGAGTGGTGGCTTCCTCTAGTGAGAGGTGGAGATTGTTGGTTGGCTCTCTCTAGTGAGAGGTGGAGTTTGTGGTTGAATCCCTCAAGTGTGAGGTGATCTTTTTGTATTGGCTAAGTGCCTACCCCTCTTGTGTGAGGTGGTGTTTGTGTTGCCTCTAGTGAGAGGTTGTATTCGGTTGAGAGAGGAGTTGTGTACTTCTGGTTGTATTTGCCCCAAATCCTCAGTGGAGGTTCCCTGTGTGGACAAGTTAGTGGACTGGAAATCTTTCTGGGTGAAGGCGGGGACGTAGAGTTGGGTGCTCGAACCTCGAAACAAATCTCGTTATTTGCGTTTGATCCATTGACTCTAACTCTCTCTTTATATTGTGCCATTGCATCATTTCATATTGCTCATACATATTATATGCTTGGCTTGTTTGTGTGTGCCTCACTTGTGCTTAACCATGAGAGCTTCATATAGCGCCTCAACTCTTATTCAGAGGAATCAAGAGGAGTTAGTCCAGAGCTCTTCACTGGGAATTCGGCTACACTCGTTGGTTGCATTAAGTGTTGTTGCAATTAAGTTTTAAATTTCACATTTAGTTCACTAGATTAGCCGTACACCTATTCACCCCCCTCTAGGTGTACCCTTCATAGCCTACTAGTGGGCTATTTAAGGAGTTATGATCTCCTTAATTGTCTCCTCTTAGTGAGAGATCATTGGTGTAACTACTCATTAATTCTCCTTAATTGGCTCCTCTTAACGAGGGATCATGTATGCAACTACCCATTAATTTCCATTAATTGGCCCCTCTTAATGAAGGATCATGGGTGTAACTACCCATTAACTCCGCTTAATTGTCTCCTCTTAATGAGGAATCATGGGTGTAACTACCCATTAACTCCTTTTAATTGTCTCCTCTTAATGAGGAATCATGGGTGTAACTATCCATTAACTTCCCCTACTAACTTAGTGGGGCGGTAACTTTCCTCATGTGGAGCTAGCCTCTTCAGGCAAAACTATCAAGAAAGCTTCCAGCGAAGTTAGAATTAGCTTCAAGCGAAGCCATAAGTTAGATCTCTGAGGGGCTATGAAGAGCTTCAAGCGAAGCTATCAAAACTTTCGGCGAAGCTAGAATTAGCTTCAGGTGAAGCTGTAAGTTAGCTCTTTGGATCTACGAAGATCTTCCATCGAAGCTATCAAGAAAGCTTCTAACAAAGCTAGAATTAGCTTCTGGCGAAGCTAGAATTAACTTCAGGCGAAGCTGTAAGTTAGCTCTCTGTGGAGCTATGAAAAGCTTCATGCGAAGCTATCAAGAAAGCTTCCGACGAAGCTGTAAGTTAGCTCTCTGGAGCTATGAAGAGCTTCATACAAAGCTATCAAGAAAGCTTTCAGTGAAGCTAGAATTAGCTTCAGACGAAGCTGTAAGTTAGCTCTCTATGGAGCTATGAAGAGCTTCATGGGAAGCTATCAAGAAAGCTTTCGGTGAAGCTAGATTTAGCTTCAAGCGCCACTGTAAGTTAGCTCTCTGGAGCTATGAAGAGCTTCATGTGAAGCTATCAAGAAAGCTTTCGACGAAGCTAGAATTAACTTTAGGCGAAGCTGTAAGTTAGCTCTCAGTGAAGAGCTTCAAGACAAATCTAGACAAACTTAGCCTCTCAGGCGAGGCTATCCCTTTGGACTCATGCGATGCTAAGTATTGAGCTAACTTAGCATCTTAGGCCTGCTTAGGTCTCTTCGAAGGTAACCTTGACTTACTGTCTGCTTCATTGGATCAGAAGAGTCTAAGACGCTGATTTGTCCCTTGAGGATGGGCAAAATCTGGTCGTCAGCTTGTTTGCGACTTATCTTTTGTAAATGTCGACAAGTTAGACATTGTTCAGACTGGTTGGAAAGCTGTCTGAGTGTTTTTCTTTTTAAAGTGTCAACAAAACCCCCTTCAAAGTTTTTGTAAATCCACAACAAGATCGTTATGATTTCAAAATACTTTTAATTGCCTCGGGTGTTGAAAAGGGAGAGCACTATAACTGAAAATTATTCAGAGGTTACGAACATGATAAAATCAGTCTGAGTATGAGAGTTCACTAGGGACAAAGAGGAGCAAACCTAGAAATCCATTTGTTCAGAGGTAATATGGACATAATATGTTAGGAATCGCTAGAAAGAGGATTCGCTGTTCAGAGGTGATAAATTGGATTTAACAGCGAGAAGAGTCCCTACCGGACTGAAAAGTTAGATCTGGGTATCCTTCAGTTTAGAGGTGACAAACTGGACATAACTGATTAGGAACCACCAGACACGAAAACTTGTCGTTCAGAGGACTGGACATAACGACAAAGAAAGGTAAGATTGGATATTCATCGGTTCAGAGGTAATGAACTAGGCATAGCCGATTAGAAATTACCAAACTCAGAATGTTTACTATTCAGAGGTGACGAGCTAGACATAACAGTAAATGAAAAGTGGAGACTTGGTTATCTATCAGTTCAGAGGTGATTGATTGGACATGACCGATTAGAAATTACCAAACTCGAAATGTTTACTGTTCAGAAGTTACGAACTGGACATAACAGTAAACGAAAAGCGAAGACTTGGCTATCTGTCAGTTCAGAGATGATTGACTAGACATGACCGATTGAGAAGCCACCAAGCTCGAAATTTTGTCATTCAGAGGTGATGAACTGACACGATGACAAAAAGAAGGTGAATCCAGTTTTAGGGACCCGTCTATTCAGAGGTGATAAACTGGACATAATAGACTAAGGCACACATGAACTCCGAATCCGCTGCCAGAGGCAGTCGCATTAACTTAGCAACTAGCCCACTAGGGACTGCAAAAGTGAATTGGATCTGGGCACCCGTCGGTTCAGAGGAAATATGGACATGACCAACTAAGAGACATCAGACACACAATTCACTATTCAGAGATAGTCGTATTAACATGACAGCAAGAACTCCCGGCCCTGACGGGGAAGGAGAACAAAGTTATGGACTCGTCTGTTTAGAGGTGATGAACTGGACGTGACAGTTTGAGTACCATAAAAGGGGAGAGATCTAAGCATCCGTCGGTTCAGAGGTAATATAAACATAACTGATTGGAAGTTGCTAGACTAAGAGTCCTGCCGTTCAGATGTGGCGAACTGGATATAACGACAGAGGAGTAGTCCCTACCCGACTGAAAGATGAGACTTGGTTATCTGTCAGTTCAGAGGTAACATGGACATAACCGATTGAGAAACCACCAAGCTCAGGATTTCTACCATTCAGAGGTGACGAGCTGGACATGACGGTAAAAGAAATAATTCCACTAGAACAATAAGACTTGATCATAAACTCTGTGGGGAAATTGGTATCTCCTTTGGGTTTTATTTGAAAGAAATTGTCAGAGGTATATTGTTAACGTGACAACCAGGAAAGTCCACTGAGGACTGAAAAAGGAAATAATAGACTTTGAGGAGATTCTACCAGAAACTCGCTGGGGAGTTAGAAAGTGAATCCCATAAGAGATTATATGTCAGAGGTAATCATTAACGTGACAAAAAGAACTCCGTAGGGATTCGATAGGGAAAGGGTTATTCCCTAAAAAGTTTGTCAGAGGTAATCATTAACGTAACAACCAAATCTCTTGCTGGGGATTTTGAAAGAAGATTTTGTCAGAAGTGATCGTGACAGCTTCTCCGCTTGGGGATTTGTAAAGCAACCTGTCAGAGGTGTGATGTTAACTTGACAAGGATTTATTTACTATTAGAGGTGTTTGAACATAACAACAATTTAAGTGAACATGTCATTCTATTGAAGAGAATGACAAGTGGAGTTTGCTTTGCTGGGGATATTAGCAAGATCTGTCGGGATACTCAAAAGGTTTTACTGTCAGAGGCGTGAGCTTTAAGTATGACAGTTCTGATCTGTGATTCATTTCATTAGGAAAATGAATACAGCCTTTTATGGTCGTACCATTCTATGAACGGGAATTGGTAGGGGACTTTAGTGAGAAAAGCGGGATCAGGTCCCTTAGGATTTTTAGCAAATTCTAAGCTATCAACGGGTTTGGTATACCTTTACCAACTACCGTTTGAGTTGGGCTAGCCATGCTATTCCCCCCAACAGATGAGTTATTGAGGATTTCATATCGGGCTTAGAATCTAATGTTTTCCTATAGCATATTTCACCAAAGGCTTCAGATTGTGTAACATAAAGTGAACATTTCTGTATTCCACTGGTGACCTTTAAAATCTCACTGGGGATTAAAGAGTTAAGTCTAAACTTCATGGTAAATTTGTCAGGTAGATCAACATTTCGCGTGAAACGTCACCTTTTGTTCATCAAGACTCTGGTTCTCAGCTGATATTCGTGTCAAGATATGGAGTACAAACTTTACAGAGAATATATCGAGTAAGTCGAGATCCTCGTGGAGTTTCACTTTTGTTCGTCATAATCAAGACTTTGTCACAGCTGATTATTGAATCTGAACATGAATGTGGAAACATTAGAAAGTTCCTGCAAGGATGCATCATGAAACTTCTTTGATGAATTTGGCTCATTCAAGATTATTGTGAAGTCGAGTTGATTTGCCGAAGAAAGAATGCAGAGATGGTTGAAATTGATTCCACCTGTGGAAAGAAACTCCTTGAGGAGATGAAACAGTCAGACAAGCCAGACTTGATGACGAGAGGTGTAATGTTAACATGATCATGTATAGTACTTCTTTGATCAGAGGTGTAGTGTTAACATGATCATGGATAGCACTTGTCGTTGATTAGCATCGGGAGCGTGTCACCGTTCGGATTCGCTAGGCGATAAGCTCCACTCGAGTAGACTGCCTATACTATGAAAGGTTGTTCTCATTTGATTGGTGGAATAACATATTCCAACCCCCTGCGCATTTTTGATGTCGTTGGTTGTTGTGTCTCGTCGGGGTTTGATTGTACTGTCGCAAGTTATTTGCCAAACCTAGTGCCTGTCGGCTATCAAATAGCTGTTGAGACGGTTGTCTCCTCTTCAGAGCTGTTGAGAGGAGCGCTGGTATGGTGTCATCTGCTGCGAGAGACATTACAAGACTTGCCTTTAGCTTTGGACTGGCTTGAGTCCTATTGCTTTAACCGTTGATGGGATAAGACCTATAGCTTTTGGAAGTAGAGTTGACTACCTCCATACTCCTTTTCAGAATAGGGGTTAGGCAGTGGCCCTTGACTTTAGAGTCAAAACACTCACTTCAATTAGCGCTTAGATTTTGTCCTTAAGGACATTGCACCTGTAAGTAGGATGTGAACCATCCTATGGAAAAGACAATAATCGGGATCATTCGTTCATCCCACTTCGTCTAGGCGTCTAGCCTCTGGCAACTTGAGCTTGTTGTCTTTGTTGAGCAAGTGGAAAAGTGTCACCACATGCTCATCTTTGAAGGAGTATTGTCTTTGATACTCCAAAGTCCTATTAGAGTTATCTTTCTTTGATCGAGATCCTCCATATACTTTCAATGCTAATGTATTAGAAGATTCAGCTTTATTGTTGATTTTCCACCTGCTTTTGAAGGTCTCAAGCTTTTTAGCTGATTTTTCAGCTATCTCGGCTTGTTCAATAAGCTCCATCCAAGTGTGAGCTTTGACGACACCCATGCGAACTTTCACTTTGTCAAGAAAGTTATACCTATACATCTGAAGCAACATAGGTAAAGGCATACCTGCAGGACACATAAGAGAAAGGTTGCGAAAGCTCTCTATGTAATCCCGTACAGATTCTCCTTCTTTCTGGATTGCCGAAAGGAATGTGTTCATAGTCACGTCGGTATCATCCTCGTAGAATCTGGGGAAGAATCAAGTTTCCAAGTCGAACCAGGAATTGATGGAGTTCGCGGGGAGACTCCTAAACCAATCAAAGGCTACCCCCTTGAGGGTGCCAATGAACAGTCTGGCCATGATAGCATTATTACCTACTACATTACCGATTTGCGATCGGAAGTAGTAAATGTGCTGTTCGGTGAGCTTTTGCCATCATACGAGTGCAGCGTTGGTTACTTAAACTTTGACGGATATGGGACTGAATCCTATTCCAAGGGGTAAGAACGAACTGCCCCTACTTTCTTCAGTTCATCCCTTTGGGTTAGGGATGCGATCTGAGTTTGTTTGCCTTTAATAACTCTAACATCGATTGAAGATACGTCCTTTGAATGATCGGTCTTGGGAAATTCATTTTGTTGTTCTTCTCATTTTCGTGATTACTACCAGTTGTGTTATCATTCTTCCAGTTTGTTAGGAGCTGAACCAATATTTGCTGGATGTTGTTTAAGGCTTCTTGCTGGGCCTTGGAAGTCTGCTCCTGTGCCTCCATGCGACGACAGAGATCATCATCATTGTTATTATCAGTCATGTTGGCTGATACAAACCTCGCCTGCACAGAGCTGATGGTGGCGGAGGAAGCGTAGCCGCTGGTTTCTTCTTCATCATTATTGGTATCTCAATGGTTCTATTAACATAGCTTCTGAGGAAGAAGGTTGTCCATAATTATCGGGTATTGTACCTTAGAAGACAGCCTTTTGTTTGATCAGAACCTGACCTAGCAGGGGCTATAGTAGGGCCTTAGAGAACTGAATGAGGGAGTGCGAACTCCCTGTTTCCTTCTTTGAGATCATAGTAGATCGCTTCCTCTGCTTATCATGTTGACAGAGGCAGCTGCGAGGTGAGACACCTTCACTGTCTTCTTCTTTCGAGACTTGGGTCTCTCAAAAGTTTGAATTGACAACTAGTTGAACACTGATTGTTGTTTTGGAGGAGAAGTTGTAAGGATTGGTCCCAAACAATAGTGGACAGAATGTACCGTCACAGATTGACACCCTGCTTATTCGCACTGGGATGGCGAGATGTAAATTGGCTCTTCAGAGCAGAGTTTTCACTTGTTGCTTAGATAATCCCACAAGTTTGTGTTACCTGGATCCAACTGATCCAACACGGAGACTCGAGGAAACTGAATGTTAGCCCGCTTGGGTTGAAAAACTCTAAGCTTAGCCTTCAAAACTTTCTTTTTGTGATAGGCGAAGCTAGGATAGTTTCGCCTGAAAGAGTAGCTTTGCAAGATGAAGCTATTATTTTAGCTCTGCCTTTGAAAATGAGCTTAGCTCTGTTGCGCAGAGTTTTTCCTGTGAGCGAGGCTGAAATAGCCTCACTGTTAGCACATAATGGTGCTTCATTTTTAACCTCACGGCTAAGATCCTTAGCACTTAGTGCTTTAGTACAAGCCTCACAGTTAAGAACTTTTTTAGCACTTAGTGCTATCAGTGGGAGCGACGCTGAATCAGCAACGCTTTTGGCACACATAAGTGCTTTGGCTTTAGCCTCGCCTGATAGACGAGGTTGAATTCTGTAAAGAGTTGAATTAGCTTCACGTGATGAAGCTATCTGAGCATTAGTGCTTTGGTTCTGCCACTAGCGACGAGCTTAGCACTGCCAATAGTGATGACGATGTAAGCGAGGCTGCAGTAGCCTCCCTGTTAGCACAAAGTGCTTTAGCCCTAGCCTCGCGTAACAGGCGTGGCTTAGCTCTGTGAATGGCTGAAATAGTCTTGCAGTCAGAGACTATTTTAACTTCGCAGGAAGCTGAATCAAGAGATCTATCTCTAGCCTCGCATGGGACTGCAGCTTTTGCAATCCACATAGCCTTAGCAGAGGCTGTTTTAGGTTCACAAGGAACCTTTATAGTTGCACAGAGTTCCATACTAGCGCGAGGCTATGTTAGTCTCTACTGAGACTGTGCTAGACTCGCATAGAGTCTGTTTAGCTTCGCCTGAGACTGTGATAGGCTTGCAGAGAGCCTTATTTGTCTCAACAGAGACTTGCTTCCAAGAGTTAGCCAGAGGGGCTCTGGCTACGCTGACCTCCCTGTGTAGGGGGCTTGTGCTACCCCCAGAGAGAAGTTGTTCAAACCTCTCTTGGTTAAATTGAATGACCAGCGTCTCAGCAACAGACCCGAAGGTCTGATCGTCACATTGTGACACTTGATTCTCAGCATTGGAGAATATAATCCCCAGCGGAGTCGCCATCTTATTTTTCATTAAAAATTCAATAAAGGAAAAACTTACAAAAAAAGAGTGTTGAGGAGCGAAATTACAAGTAATTGACAAAGGAAATTACAAGTAGGTCTCTTCTAAGATTTCTGAGAAAGTGTGTCAGTGGGAGTCTGATCAGCGCGCTACTTTGTGTTATTGACGATGCAAGCGATCGATCTTCGAATGCTATTACCTGAAAATTCCTTCTCGCCTAGTTTTGAAGATTCCTTGAGAGAGAGAGGAATGCCTTAGGGTATTAGCACCCTGAATTGATCCTTATAGGATTATAGAAGTGATTCTCTGAATCTTGAAAGCGAGAGAATAGATCTCTTGTTGGCTTAAGGTTTGATGCCACCGAAGAAGCTTATGCTTTTCAAAAAGCCTCTTGGGCTTGAATTTCTTCAAGCTCCTGAGCCTAAACTACTAGTGGGCTATTTATAGGCTCAATAGTTTTATGATCTGCTTAATTGTCTTCTCTTAGAGAGGGATCATGGGTGTAACTACCCATTAATTTTTCTTAATTTGCTCCTTTTAATGAGGGATCATAGGTATAACTACTCATTAATTTCCATTAATTGGCTCCTCTTAATGAGGAATCATAGGTGTAACTACCATTAACTCCCTATAATTGTCTCCTCTTAATGAGGAATCATGGGTGTAACTACCCATTAATTCCCCCCTAACTTAGTAGGGCGGTTACTTTCCTCATGCGGAGCTAGCCTCTCAGGCGAAATTATCAAGAAAGCTTCCGGCGAAGCTGTAAGTTAGCTCTTTGTGGGGCTATGAAAAGCTTCATGCGAAGCTATCAAGGCTTCCGTCAAAGCTAGAATTAGCTTCAGGTGAAGCTGTAAGTTAGCTCTATGGAGTTATAAAGATCTTCATGCAAACCTATCAAGAAAGCTTCTAGCGAAGGTAGAATTAGACTCAGGCGAAACTATAAGTTAGCTCTCTGTGAAGTTATGAAGAGCTTCATGCGAAGCTATCAAGAAAGCTTCCGGCGAAGCTAGAATTAGCTTCAGGTGAAGTTGTAAGTTAGCTCTTTGGAGCTATGAAGAGTTTCATGCGAAGCTATCAAGAAAGCTTTCAGCGAAGCTAGAATTAGCTTTTGGCGAAGTTAGAATTAGCTTTAGGCGAAGCTGTAAGTTAGCTCTCTGTGGAGCTATGAAGAGTTTCATGTAAAGCTATCAAGAAAGCTTTCGGCGAAGTTAGAATTAGCTTCAGGCGAAGCTGTAAGTTAGATCTCTGGAGCTAATGAAGGCTTTCGGCAAAGTTAGAATTAGCTTCAGGCGAAGCTGTAAGTTAGCTCTCTGGAGCTAATGAAGGCTTTCGGCAAAGTTAGAATTAGCTTCAGGCAAAACTGTAAGTTAGCTCTCTGTGGAGAGCTTCAAGGCGAATCTAGACAAACTTAGCTTCTCAGACGAGGCTATCCCTTTGGACTCATGCGATGCTAAGTGTTGAGCTAACTTAGCATCTTAGGCCTGCTTAGGTCTCTTCGAAGCTAACCTTGGCTTACTGTCTGCTTTATTGAATCAATAGAGTCCAAGACGTTGATTTGTCTCCCGAGGATGGGCAGAAACTGGTCGTTAGTTTGTCTGTGACTTGTCTTTTGTAAATGTCGACAAGTTAGACATCGTTCAGACTGGTTGGAAAGTTGTCTGCGAGTTTGTCTTTTTAGAGCGTCAACATACTAAGACTGATCAATAACAATATCTATAACAAGAGCATCGGGGACATCCTCGTCATCTGACACCAGGCGGAGTGAAGATTCTAGAGGTGGTCCCCATGGACTCAAGAAGTGGCCCCCACTACGTATAGTTGTGATGTGGCACTTTGTACCGTGTGGCACTTAGTTCCACACATGTTCCGCCGGACGCTTGCATGACTGTGCTAATAACGGGTACACCAGAATACAACTATGCTACCTTGTTAACAATATTTATAACATATAACAAGTTGAGAGGATTTTTATCAGTAATTCGATAACAAGAACAAGTATACAACACAACAGAAGTATAGAGATATTCAAGTAACAATAATTTATGTATCAAGAATAGTAATCCATGTAACATAAATACATGAACAATCAAAGCATGAATACATGTTAATCCATGTTACAGTGATATACGCGCATGAATTAATAGTATCCATGTAATGGTGATACAGCTATATGAGATAACAATGTTCGGTGTAATGGAGTATCAGTGTAACAGTGGTAGAAGTACATAAATAATAGTGTTTAGTATAACAGAGTATCTGTGTAACAGGTATACATGAATATGAGAATAAATGTAATCCATGTAAAGTGATCTCAAAATGTATAAATAATAATGGCCGGGGTGAATCAGGTAACGATGGCCATACATGGTAATATCACTAATATAATCGTGTGTTAAATATCCATATTTGCAATAACGATTACAATATTATTAATATGATTAATATCACAAAATTATTATATATAATTAACTATTTAATTATTACTTTATTTATTAATTTACTCATTAAAAACCATTAACTAATTAATCACGATTTTATTTAATCCACTATCTAATATTTACTCGATATTTAAATAATTCTTCTATATTTTATAATAATATTATTTTATTGATTATGTCTGAAGAATAATCATGCATATGCTAATTATACTGATTTCTCGTTATCTATAATTTATTAAATAATATTTACAATGATTTACTGATAATCATGATTTATTAAATAAAGTAATCAATTAATTTCATTTAACATGATAAAATTTAATTTATAATAGAAAAATACTCACAAAGTGATCACCATAATATATCTCTCTTTCTTACGATCGTAACGGCTCCAGAATCGCTCAAATCGGACTCTGGATGTTTCAGATATTACCCAAATACTATAACATATACAAATAGGTTAGCTTTGTAATAAAAAAGGTTAAAAAAGTAAATAATCTAGATTATCAGGGGGTTTTATTTAAAATTTTCTTTATTAGTTTTGGATGCGAGTTTGGTGGCAACAGGTCGGGTTAGATCCAATAACCTAGGTTAAAAATGTAAATAATCCACTTTATCGCCTCCCAATGATCCCTGTCGTGATCGTGCATGTATTTACTAACCATTGAGACAGCTTGTGATAAGTCAGGCCTTGTACACATCATTGCATACATTAAACTCTTACCGCACTAGCATAGGGTACGTGAGTCATATACTCACTCTCTTCAATAAAATAGGAGACACAATAGCATTTAACTTGAAATAAGGGGCCAATGGTGTACTTACAAATTTCACATCGCTGTTGATATTGAATTTCTGAAGTACCTTTTGCAAATAGCCTTTTTGCATCAAGCTACCTCCCCGGTATCGCTTAATCTCCATGCTAGCACCTACTTTACTTCACCTAGATCTTCCATGTCGAAATCGAAAGACACGTCTTTCTTCAGTTTATCAATTACAGATTTGCACTTGGAAGGGATGAGCATATCGTCAACATGCAATAGCAGATAGATGTACTCTCCACTCGGTAGCTTATTATAATACATACATGGGTATAATGGCTTTGTGTGTACTTCTTACCTCTTACGAAACAATTGAAACACTTGTACCACTGCCTTGGTGATTACTTTAATCCATAAAGTGATTTCTTCAGCTAGCACACTATGTTCTCTTTGCACTCAGTATTGAACCCCATCGGTTGAGACATGTATATCTCCTTTCAAGATCGCCATAGAGAAAAGCAGTCTTCATATCGAGCTATTCAAGTTTCAACTCGTACTGTGCCACAAATGCTAGTAAAATCTGAATAGATGAATGCTTCACAATGGGTGAGAATACCTTGTTAAAGTCAATGCCTTCTCGCTGCGCGTAGCCTTTAGCTACCAATCTGATTTTGTAGTGTAGAGTATCATCATCTGAAAATCCCTGTTTCTTTGCAAATACTCACTTACTACTGATCGCCTTCTTTCTCTTGGGCAACTCTGATAGTTCTCAAGTGTCGTTCTTGTGTAGAGAACTCATCTCTTCTATCATAGCATCCTTTCACATTTTGAACTCCGAACTGATTTCAGCTTTCTTATATATAGACCAAATTGTATTCTCAATGACTAGGAGCGCATAGGCCACGATCATGTTAGTAGTGAGCCAACTGGGCTTATGTGAATTTCTCCAGATTCTTCTAATTGTAATGGATTCTTGGACATCACCCATAACCTATCTTTGATCCTCATCATCATCATCAGTAACCTGTTTATCTACCTGCTCACCACCCTGTGTCACCAAGGTATGACCTCAAATAATACTAATCTGTCTAGAGACGGTGAAGTAGCTGTTCGCCCAAAGCCAATCACTCTAGTTTTGATGATGACTAACTCATGTAGTTATAGTACTAATGATATTGTTGTGTTTAAGTTTCAGATATTTATTAAGATCTTAGTTTGGTGTTTAGCTTCAACAAAAGATTCAAAGTAGAGTTTTGAAGCGAGCACGTGTTTACTCAAGAGCTCATGCTCAAAGATCGCATCAAGTACTCAAGAAAGAGTCTAATTTGATAGAATCAAGTTTGGATCAAATCAATATTGAGAAGAAGATTTATTCAAGAAGAAGACTTGATATAAGTGTTTGAAAGTTTAGAATTTATGTAAAGAATAATTGGTTTTGATTGCTCAAACTTACACACACACACACAAAGTTTGGTTTTGGTTTAACTGATTTACGTTTCGTATTTTGGTTATCAATCGAAAACAAGTTCATATCATTTTGTTTGTGTATCCATACACTAATGAGCTTCAAATATATTTGAACAACTTGTTTTTGTATTTATGGTGTTTCGAAAAATCTAGTTTTCATTTAAAAGTTTAGTATTTGAAAAATATTTTTTTATTTCAAGAAATGTATTTTAATTTATTAAAAACAAGTCTACATTATTTCATATGTGTATTGAATTCTATCTATACACATTGATCTTAAATTGAGTTTCAATAACTTGTTTTTGTATTTCTTTCAAAAAATCAGATTTCACTTAAAAGTTAGTTTTTAAAAAATACAAATTTTGTTTTAAGAATAAATTTCTATACCTCAAAAATAGTTCACATGTTTGTAATATATTGTGATTTTTTATCACACATATTTGTCCTCAATTGTATTTGCATGAACTTATTTTAGTGAAATTTATTGAAATTTATTAAAATTAATTTGAGTTTAAAAAGATGTTTAAATGTTTCATATTATGTGATTTTTAGGCTGAGCCGGTCGACCACACGGTCGATCAACTGCAGAGCATATTTGCTCTGCCGGTCAAATATCAGTCGACCGACATGCAATAACATGCACAATCCATAAGGGTTACGAGATCGGCCGATCGACTAGTCAACCGACTGTCCTTGTAGAACTCTCAGGTTTCATCGGTTGAACGGCCAGTCGGCCGATAATTCCCAACAGTCAAGAATATGACAGCTGGCTGGTCTACCGCTTAATTGACCGCCTGATCGACCGACAGGTCTCTCTGTCATGTATTTTGAGCCAACAATTAGTTTTTGTTTTGGCTTATATAAATGAATTTTTGGTCATATTTTCTACAAGTTTTTGAAGAGGAATATTTCCTATATTTTACAGAGTTTTTAAGCAAAATTTTAAAAGAGTTTTTGAGTTAAAAATTCATATCTCTATTTGGTTTTAAAAGTTTTGAAAAATTAAAGAAAACAAGTTTTGAAAAATTCTAATTTTCAAATCTCAAATTTCTATATCATTAAAGAAGTTTTCCCGAGTGTTTTCTTTTGTGATTAACTTCTAAAATCTTTATTTTCTCACAAGCTTGAGATATTTATTGCAAAATCTATCCTCTAGAATCTTATATTGTGAAAGATGTCTGTGATCTTTGTGATCACCAAGTGTTATAACCATTATTTTTTGCTTTGTGCTTTAGTTTTTTATGCCTTCCCTCTTGCGTAGAGGTGATTGCTTTGTATATAAGATCTATGCCTTGGCTTTGTGCCTATTTTTGTGTAGAGGATTGAGTTTGTATCTTTTGTACAATTGCTCAATGGAGATAGTAGAAATCCTTCACGTGGTGAAGGCGGGACGTAAAGTTTTGTGCTCGAACCTCGAAACATATCTTTGTGTTTGTGTTTGACATCTCTCTAAACTCTACTCTCTTTATATCTCATATTGTTATTATTGTTCATCTATTCATATTTGATATTGTGCTCACATGTCATTCCAAGAGAGCTATTGAAGCACCTCAACTCTTAGTCTAGAGGAATCTTGAGAAGAAGTTCTAGAGCCCTTGACCGAAATTCGGCTTCACACTTTGGACATCTATTGTGTTAGTGTAAAAGTTTTAATTCCGCATTATTTGTCACTAGATTAGCATTACACTTATTCCCCCCTCTAGGTGTACTTTCAATTGGTATCAGAGTTAGTGATTCTGATATTCGATTTAACCACCTAGGAGTGATCTTATATTTGCTAATCACATATTTGTTTTACACACTCATGGATTATCTTGCTCCACCTATATTTGATATTTCTAATATAAATATGTGAAAATTTAAAACGAGCTCTTATCTTAAAACTTTAAGATTACATGTTTATCTTGCCACCACTAAGAAATCATATATTGAAAATGGTAAATACTTAGAGGCTAATACATAAGCCATGATTGCACTAAAGCAAACACTTAGCAATACACAAATTACTATAATTTCTCATTTTGATTCCGCTTTTGTAATGTGAAACACGTTGATCTCTCTTGAAGGACAAAGTTCAAACGATATGGAGAGAGAATCTTGTAAAGATGATTCTGGTCAAGCATGCTATATGGTCCAAGGGAATGACTCCCTTGAGGTAAACTCAGAATCTGAACTTGGTGATTATGCAAGTGTGCCTAATGATAATGCTAGTAAGTCTAGTGAGGATGCACACATGTTGAATGATGAGCTTACTATGTTTTGTGAGGATTTACTTGCTAAATATAAATTATTGAAAAATAAAAGTTTAAAATTAAAGAAAGACAATGAATTTTTTTATTTTCGAAACTTGATATAGTTTTAAATGAGAAAGAAGAAGTTTTAAATGAAAATAAATATTTGAAAAGCCATGTTGAGTTGATTTTCAAAGTTTTAAGAGATTTTGCTTTAAATGAAAAAATCTATGAAAGTCAAACTTGATTTTTTTCAAAAGAAAATGAAACTTTAAAAAGAAAATTGTTTTAATTTCAGAAGAGAAGGATTCTTTGAAAAATATTTTGTTGGAAAAGAAAAGATTTCTATTCCTATTATGAAATAAAATGATTTTGTTTCTCATACTAATTCTATTTCTTCTTCCAATATTGAAAATGATATTTGTACTTTAAAGAAGAATATTGATTGTTTGGGCTCCACTTTGAGCCAATGTGCTTTTGACCATATCAGATTAAAGTTCATGTTTCAAAAGAAACAAACTCCACGTGTTTATACACTCCCTCTATGGCATACACTACATGCACACCATGTTCACACACATGCCACCATATATGTTAGAGAGTACACTAGTACACATTATGGTCGCAAAGGTCACCTTGCAAAATTTTATTATGATAGTTATTTCACATTTTGCTTGTAAAAATATTTGGGTTCTCAATGGTACTAACCCTTAAAGACCCAAAAAAGTTTGGGTACTGAAGACCGCACCATTTGTCAGGATGCAAGTGCGAGCTCTCGCAAAACGCGAGAGACTTGATGCTTTGATGGTGAATACAAATTAGGCTTGATGGACAACTAAATGGATGCATCACTATCAAAGAATTTAGGTGGGAGGACCACCTTATTTTGGAGAAATGGAGATTAGTTCTATCAGTTTGATAATTATCTCTATCCTCTATATTTTGTTTATATATGTTTTAATTAGATGATCTTTTAGAATTTCATGGTTTACCTGTTTTAAATACAACTATTTATTAAAACTTGTGATATACTTGTATAGTTCTTGAGATACACTTGATGTTTGTTCTATACATGTTCTATTTCATTTATGTCCTCAATTCTTATTGGATTGTATTTGTATATCTTAGTTTTGATGATTATTGCATATTATATGATATATTATGTTTTGTGAAAAGAAATTTTCTTGATTTTTGTTTTAATGATCAAGTTTTCTTTACATGCCAATACTTAAAGAACTTCATATGAGTTTTGATGAATTCTTTAGAGCTCTAATGTATTATTTTCGTGAACGTGTTATTTACATGATTTTCGTGTACTCACTTTTATGTTTACCACTTTTATGTTTACTCATGATTTTATGTTCATGAGCTTTGTTGTGCTATATAGATATTGAGTGACGATTCTTGTGTGATATACATGCTTCATGATATGTATTTGATGTAGTTTTTTGTTTGAAAAAAAAATTGAACTAAAATTTGTAAATTATTATAAAATTATTCCTCTTATTTTTCGCTTGGTGATATTTTCTAACTACTCAGCTATTTTTAAATTATTTTTGAAAACTTTCACCCTAAAAGGGCGATTGGTTGGGCGATCATACCTTGTATGTTCTCAATGACTATTCTTTTTAGTATATTCATATTAGGGAGGTATATCAATGAGCTATACACATGTTTATCATGAAAATTGACTTTATTATACTCATTCTTGTTTACTTATATATGTATGCATTCACATTTCATATGGTATTTTTCTTGACATACATACATATATATGATTTTTGTACTTGTTTAACAATGTCCATACATGTTTTAAATAGCACAAATTGATTTATGCTAAGGTTGATTTAGTTCTAAATATTAATTGGTATCTTTATAAGCTTATGCATTAGTTTTGTTGGTGTTTCAAAAAGGAGGAGAAATTTCTTGAGTTTACTATCAATTAGTATTAATTATTACAATTGATATCTACCTTTCAAAATTGTTTTAGAATTTCAAAATTAGTATCATGGGCTTTCACTTTTTATTTGATTAGTATCATGTTTAAACATTTATTTAGTATCAATATTGTTTTACAAATTAGCATCCATGATGGTTTCAAAATTGTTTTCAATCTTCAATTGGTATTTCTAGTTTTCCAATTGGTATTCATGTTTGTTTTATAATTGGTATCTTACAAGTATTTTCCTTTCAATTGGCATTCTTATTTTGTTTTTACAAATGGTATCTTAGAAAATCAAATTTTCATTTTGTTTTCAATGATGTTTTGATATTTATTGCCTACATGCAAGGGGAGTTAACTTAAAGTCTCTTTTATATATAAACTTATAATGAGTGTATTGTATAAGGAAGAACTTGTCTCTCTTCTCTATATCACAGACGTATGTAGGGGATCTCACATCTCTATTTGTATATACTATGCTTATATGTGCTAGAATTTTAGTCATCCCTTCTCCATGTAATGCATGGATGCAGGGGGAGTTAACTTGACATCTCTCCTCTCCATAATTAATATCGCATATACTTGTACTTTATTTTGTGTACCCCTTTGTTGATGAGTCGACAAAAAAGGGGAGAGATATTAGAGATTATATATGCATGCTTGTATTCTATGTTTGCATATATGTATTTATTCATGATTTATGTTCATGATTTGTTTGGTATCATGAGCTTACATTGAATATTTATATGTTTTACGCTATGCCTGCATTAAGGGGGAGCTTTTAAAAGATTTTCTCTATTCATGCATATATAACTCCCTGAGTTTTGTCTTCATCAAAAAAGGGGAGATTGTTGGTCCATCACTCTAATTTTGATGATGACTAATTCATGTACTTATAGTACTAATGATCTTATTTTGTTTAAGTTTCAGATATTTATCAAGATCTTAGTTTGATGTTTAACTTCAACAAAAGATTCAAAATCAAGTTTTGAAGTGAGCACGTGTTGATTCAAGAGTTCATGCTTAAAGATCGCATCAAGTACTCAAGGAGTAGTCTAGCTCCATGGAATCAAGTTTGGATCAAGTCAACATTGAGAAGAAGATTTATTTGAGAAGAAGACTTAAGCCAAGAGTTTATAAGTTTAGAATTTATGTAAAAAATAGATTAGTTTTGATTGCACAATCTTACACACACACAAAAAAAATTTTGGTGTCAGTTTAACCGGTTTATATTTTGTATTTTGGTTTTAAATCAAAGATAAGTTCATACCATTTTGTTTGTGTATCCATATACTATTGAGCTTCAAATATGTTTGAACAACTTATTTTTGTATTTATGGTGTTTTGAAAAATCTACTTTTCATTTAAAAGTTTAGTATTTGGAAAATAAATTTTTATTTCAAGAAATGTATTTTTATTTATCAAAAATAAGTCTATATTATTTTTTATGTGTATTGGATTCTATCTATACACATTGAGCTTAAATTGAGTTTTAATAACTTATTTTTGTATTTGTTTCAAAAAATCGAATTTCATTTAAAAGAGTTTTAGAAAATACAGTATTTATTTTAACGATGAATTTCTATACCTCAAAAATAGTCCGCATGTTTGTAATATGCTGTGATTTTTTATCACACATATTGTACTCTATTGTATTTGCATGAACTTATTTTTGTAGAATTTATTAAAATTTATTACAATTTATTTGAGTTTAAAAAGATGTTTTAATGTTTCATATTATGTGATTTTTGGGCTGAGCTGGTCGACCGATCGCAGAGCACATTTGCTCTGTCGGTCGACCGAGCGGTCAACCGACGTGTACCAACATGCACAGCCCGTGAGAGTTAGGAGATCGGCCGACCGATCGGTCGACCGACTGTCCCTGTATGTAACACCCCATCCTCAGTATACGTACACAGCTATGTGTCCTAATTTTTGGAGCGTATTTTTTTATTTTTATTTTATTTTCTGTTATTTAAAATCTTACTCATATGGCAGTACTGCATGATTTGACCTTTTTGGTATTCAGATTTGACCGATTTCAGTTTCAAATATTATTTTTTAATATTCTAGATTTTTCATGATTTTTCTGGAATTTTTCAGAATTAAATTGTAAATCTTCAAAACCGGTGTCGACCAGTGTCACTGACCGACCTTCGGATTTTTAATTTACAAACGGAGTTGAAATTCTAGAAACGGCTTTTACATTATTTCTTAAAATCATATTTTCTATCTAAATGAATTTTGGAGAATTTTCAGAATTTATCAAAAATCCGGCCGACCCGTGTAGGCCAGTATCAACGGTTGACTTCAGAATTTTTATCTTGAAAATGAGATTGAATTTTTGAAAAACGATTTCACTAAAAATTTTTAATAATATTTATTATTTTTGGGAATTTTTGGGAAACTTTTCGAGATACTTTATTTTTCGGGCTTTTCCTGAGTTCCGGTGTTTTCCCAGATACCGGAATTCTATCCGGATATTTTACTTTTTCTCTCTCCTTACCTGACGCGAGATCCACCAACTCTGAGTTCAACAATTAATGCGGAGACTCTCTGTATTCCGCATTTAATGTTGTGTCCTTCAAAAGAAATCAACTCAGATCAAGACACCCATGCTTTTTTGTCCTATTCTACCAACGCAACTTCATATTCTTCTGGACGCAAGTTTTTCACTGCGTCCGGGCAATTTGCCAGACACAGATTTTTGACGAGACGCGGCCTTTTATGAGGAGAGCAACTTTGAAATGAAGCCCATGTTTCATAAAGTTAGAATGGCAATATTATATAATTTTTCACCCTTATATATACACCCCTTATTTTCTTTCTCCTCTCCTTTTCATTTTGTCTTGCTCCTCCAACAGCCAACGAGAGCTACCCAAAGAAAACAGCAGCCCAAGCTTCTTGGCCGGCCATCACAACCCACCTTCTCCATTTTTTTTTCAACACCAAACTCCACCAACTCCTCCACCATTCTCCCCTCCATTTCCTCCTCCATTCCAACAACAACAACAATCATAATATCATCTCCATCACCATCTTCTTCCTCTTCTTTTCCACCAAACAACCCATCATCTCCACCAATTTCACCACCATTTCCACCACCACCTACACCACCTTAACCACCACCAACCATACCATCTTCTCCTCATCATCATCCTCTTTCCAACGAATTATAGGTTCGTCCTCCGAAACATCGTTTGTAAAATCCCATTTTTACAAATTGAACTACACTTACACCACTATCAACCCTCTCTTTTGGGGCCTTGGCCACCCAACTCCGGCCAACTCCGGTCGCCGCCGGCGAACACCGGCCAAGACACAATCGACATACCTTCCCCTTCTCTTCTTTCTTTCTTTCTTTCTTTCTTTCTTTCCTTTGCAATTCTTTCTTTCCTTCCTTCTTTCTTTTCCTTCCATTTTCTTTTCCTTTCTTTTCTTTTCTTTTCTAAACCTGCGTCTGGCCCTCTCTCTTTCCTGCGTCTTTCAAACTTCTATATCCCTCTTTCTCTCATATTTTATTGCTAGACGCGGAGCTTACTCCCGCGTCCAAGCACATCTTTAACGCGATTCTCGCGTTCATATATTAACGCGACGCGGAGCACGTACTCGCGTCTGCGTTCTTCCTGTGTTATAAAATGCGGGTCTCAGATCCCGCGTTTGTGACATCAACGCGACGCAATCCCCGCGTCTGCGACCCCTGCGTCTTCATTCTCACTTTTCTGATTCATCCTTCTCCTCCTCTCTTTTTATATATATAATATTGGTTACTTGGACTCTGGAGCTTGGAATTTCCCGGTGTATTTCTTAAAGTTTTAGGCGAGTGTTCTCGCCTTCCTTCAGATTTTCCAACAGGTTATGATTGACTAATATTATATTATTTTTCTGGCACACTTGCATGCATCATGCTACTACTTGATACTTACCCCGCAATAACATATTGATACCTTACTTTAGATTGTCACAATTACGGGAATCTTGTACTTACTATCCTGTATTATATACAGTGACTTGAAATGACAACACTCTTGAACTCCTGATCTGGTCATGCTCTTGCTTTCCCGTAAATTGACAATTACATAATAAATCATAAAAAGAAACTACTTGAAATCGGGTCGGGGGGAAACTTACGGCTATCAATATATGTTCGTGTTTACAGTGGTACTAGGTATGTTGTGCAACTAAAACTCCGGTTTGACCTGTGGGCCTCCAGGTGACCGAGGGGAGTGCTGGCTCCCTCCTTCTTGGTACCATCTTGATAAGGGCATTCTATAAGACCCTCCTGTAGGCCTTGCGGCCGGTTCCATACACCAGCAATGGAACGTCCTGGACCGTGGTCCCAGGCATGTACGGGACCCACTGTAAACATTGTTCGTTGATACCCCCGTTGGTTTCCAATAACAACCTCGATTTACTCATATGTGGATGTATGTGTGCTAGGACGCTATTACACATACCTAGACATATGGATGGAACGAGTAATAAGTATAAATATTGAAAATGGTAACAATAGATTTATTCAGGCCTTATCACTTTCATTTTATGCCTCCATTTCTTGCTTACTGTACATGTACTCTCGACACAGTTCTTGATGCTTAATATTGTTTTGATCATATCAACACACGTATACTTATCTCTACACGACACTTGGCATTCACCTGTCTATTTATTAGGGAGTTTCTGACTCCCCTAGACTTGCATGTTCAGGTTCTGGAGCCTGGACTGAAGCGGAGCCCTCCACTGAAGATCAAGCTTATTTCTCGGAGCAGGCTGACTTGTCCTAACTCCTTTTGTTCCTAAACCTTCCTGCAAGCTCGGAGATCTTCTTCTCAGCCCGTGAGCACCTTTTTGCTGTACAAATTGTAAATTTCACTTTTGTACCTGGCTGTGATATAATGTACATGTACCAATATATCACGCTCTGTGATAACTTTGTAATCCTTATGTTGGAATGTATATTGCCACGTGCTTCCGTACTCTTTTCTTGTTTGTACTGATGCTTAGCGTATATACGTGAGGGTATTTCTGACCTGCGTATATACGTCGCAGTAATGTCTCCGTACCCGCCGAATCGGGGCGTTACAGGTTGGTATCAGAGCCTAGGCTCTCATACCTACAGTACAACCAAATTGCAAATTATTGGGTTCTTAATTTGCAGTTGGGATACATGAGTTTCGGTTATACATTTCAATTATAATATACAAAGTTATCCCTTCCTTGGTATTCCTTCCCTTGGTTCCTAAAGTCCATCCATCTTCTGCTTTCACTCCTCTTTTCAGACATCTTTTACCAACATAGATATGGATAGAAGGGCAGGACGTAACAACTCCGGCAGCAACAGGATGGACCTGCAGGGGAAATGTTGATATTCTAAGGGTTATCCAAAGTATGATGGAGAATCAACAAAGGCAGACCGAACTCCTTCGGCAAGGATTGATAGCAGCTCCTCAGGAACGAAGGCCGGGCAACGTGTCAGACTTCAGGCGGTTGCAGCCGGCAATATTTACAGGGGGAGAGAGACCGCTAGATGCCGAGCAATGGCTAATCGACACAACAGATCTCTTGAAGGCAGCAAGAGTTCCAGAGGAAGATCAGGTGGAGGTCGCCAAGATCCAACTAAAGGATGTGGCTAGAAACTGGTGGCTAGCTGAAGAAGCGAGACTGGAAAAACCCATCACTTGGGACCAGTTCTCTAAAAGCTTTTATGATAGATTCTTCCCTACCATAACTCAGAAGGAGATGGAAGAACAATTCATCCGACTTCAACAATGGAATCGAACTGTTGATGAATATGCTGCTGAGTTCTTAAGGCTGAGTCGTTTTGCTCCATATATGATAGCCGACGAAGAGAAACGGGCAAGCAGATTTCAGCAGGGCTTACAAATGGATATCCAAGTCCTTTTGATTCCCCAACAGCTGAAAACATATTCCCAGGTCCTCACTGTAGCTCGAGAGGTGGAGCGAGGATTGGAGAAAAAGAATCTTGATCAGAGGAGGAAACAGGCCATGAAGAGGCCATTCCAGCAATTGGGCGGAGGAGGTCCAGTCAGAGCTGTAAAGGCCCCAATGGTTAGAAGACCATTTCGATCAGCCCCTCTGCAAATAACTCAACCACTTCCTATATGTGCTTATTGCCAGAGGACAGGCCACACGCAGCAGGAGTGCCGTAGGGCAAATGGATTATGCCTGGCATGTGGGTCTGGTGACCACACAATAGAAGCTTGTCCCCATAAGAGGACTGGGATGATAAACCAAGCCTTACCGGCACCTCCAGTAACCATTGGACAGAGGAACCCAGGGCCAGTGGTTAAGAGGGCCCCCCTCCCTTCACAACAACAGATTTTTCGCCCAGCTCCAAGGGGAGGAAGAACAACAGCAGGTCGTGGAAGAGGACGGGCCTACAACTTGACAGCGGAAGAGGCCCAAACTTCTGGAGAAGTGGTAACAGGTAAGATTATGGTGCACTCTAAACCTGTCTTAGCCCTCTTTGATTCTGGCGCTTCTCATTGTTATATATCAGATAGTTTCACTGCCTTGCATTCTATACCTGTTGAATATTTAGACCACCAGTGGGAGATTAGTACCGGTAATGGGGTAGTCATCTCTAATAAAATTTGTGTAGATTGTCCGGTGGAACTGTGTGACAGGATATTAACAGTGGATATGCTCGTACTGGATACTAAAGGGTATGACGTAATCTTAGGCATGACTTGGCTCAGCAAATACCATGCGGTTATTGATTGTCGAAACAAGGAAGTCATTTTCAGAATGCCACTTCAGCCTGAGTTCCAATTTGAAGGAGAACATAAACCTGCCAAGGGAAAAACACAGATGACTGCTGCTGAGATTCAGAAAAAGGGAGTAGCAGTTTTGAATGAGTTTCCAGAAGTATTTAAGGAGATCTCAGGACTTCCACCCGATAGAGTAATTGAGTTCTCCATTGATATCATTCCGGGCACAGTCCCAATATCTAAAGCCCCATACAGAATGGCGCCCACTGAGTTAGAAGTTCTAAAGAAGCAGTTACAAGAATATTCTGACAAGAGATTGATTAGACCAAGTACTTCACCATGGGGAGCTCCGGTGCTATTGGCCAACAAGAAAGATGGTGGTAAGCGGTTGTGTATAGACTACAGAGAATTAAACAAAGTTACCATCAAGAATAAGTATCCCTTACCAAGAATTGATGATCTTTTTGATCAACTTCATGGGGCCCGGGTGTTTTCAAAGTTGGATTTACAATCGGGTTATCACCAACTGAAAGTGAAGAAAGAAGATATTCCGAAGACAGCATTTCGAACTCGCTATGGTCATTACGAATTTCTAGTCATGCCCTTCGGAGTAACCAATGCCCCCGCTGTCTTTATGGATTTGATGAACCAAGTTTTCTCGCCATATTTGGACCTGTTTGTCGTGGTGTTCATCGACGATATCTTGATATATTCAAAAAACGACAGAGAGCATGCAGAACACTTGAGAATAGTGCTACAGACTCTCCGACAGGAACAACTTTATGCAAAGGAAAGCAAGTGTGATTCTGGTTAGACCGTATAGCTTTCTTGGGTCACGTAGTTTCAGAAGAAGGAATTTCAGTCGACCCTAATAAGATCCAGGCAGTGAAAGATTGGCCAATCCCAAGGACGGTAACAGAAATTAAAAGCTTTATTGGATTAGCTGGATATTACAGGAGATTTGTCCAAGACTTTTTCAAAATCGCAGCCCCTTTAACAAGCTCACCAGAAAGGGAGAAAGGTATCAATGGTCAGAGGAATGTACTGCAGCATTTGAACAATTGAAGGAAAGACTAATTTCAGCTCCAATATTGAAGACTCCCTCGGGAACAGGAGGGATGGTTATATATAGTGATGCATCCGGAAAAGGCCTAGGATGTGTATTAATGCAGCATGGTCTTGTCATAGCTTATGCATCTAGGCAATTGAAACCACATGAGAGAAATTACCCAACCCATGACTTAGAACTGGCGGCAGTAATATTTGCATTGAAGATCTGGAGACACTACCTTCTGGGGGACAAAGTATTGATCTATACTGATCATTAGAGTCTTAAGTATATCTTCACACAGAAAGAATTAAACATGAGGCAAAGGCGGTGGCTTGAATTGATGGCCGACTATGACATAGACTTACAGTACCATCCTGGTAAGGACAATACAGTCCCAGATGCATTAAGCAGAAGACCAGAGAATAAAGTATTATTACAACTTACTCAACAGAAGGAATTGCTTCGGGAAATCATAAAGTTGGACGTGATGCTAATACAAGGAGCTAATGAGTCAGGTCAACTAATGACCTTCCAGATTCAACCGACCCTGATAAGTGAAATTAAGGAAGCCCAAAAGGGAGACCCCAGACTACAGAAATTCAGGGCTCAAGTAGAAGCTGGATTGAGGACAGATATCTGTATTCATTCGGATGGTACACTTTATTTTGGTAACAGAATCTGTGTACCACAAGGGGAATTCGGCAAAAAGTTTGGCAGAGGCACACAGTTCGGCTTATTCCATACACCCAGGAGGAAATAAAATGTATCAAGACTTGAAGCAGAAGTTTTGGTGGAATGCCATGAAGAGGGAGATAGCCCAATACGTGGCAAAATGCTTGGTTTGTCAGCAAATAAAGGTAGAACATCAGAGAACAGCTGGACTTCTACAACCATTACCGATACCCGAATGGAAGTGGGAACATATCACCATGGATTTTGTTACAGCTCTACCCCGCAGTCCTAAGGGTAACAATGCAGTATGGGTAATCGTTGATCGCCTCACAAAAGCAGCTCACTTCCTACCTTTCAGAGTAGGTCAGTCAAAGAAGTTCTTGCAGATAAATATATGAAAGAAATTGTTCGTCTACATGGAGTTCCAGTTAGTATCGTGTTAGATAGAGACACGAGATTCCGATCACATTTCTGGGAAAGTCTCCAAGAAAATTTAGGAACTCGTCTGAAATTCAGTACCTCATATCATCCCCAGACAGATGGACAATCTGAACGAACTATCCAAATCCTTGAAGACATGTTACGAGCCTGCATGATAGAATTCAAAGGGTCATGGGAAGACTATATTCATCTGGTAGAATTCTCTTATAATAATAGCTATCAGGCCAGTATCAAGATGGCTCCATTTGAAGCACTATATGGCAGGAAATGCAGGTCGCCAATATGTTGGGATGAAGTCGGCGAAAGAAGACTTATGGGACCAGATATTCTGGTTCAGACAACAGATAAAGTCAGAATTATCAGAGATCATCTCCGGGCAGCACAGAGCCGACAGAAGAGTTGGGCAGACACTAATAGAAGACCGTTGGAATTCAGAACGGGTGATCATGTATTTTTAAGGATATCACCAACCAAAGGGGTAATCCGATTCGGTACTCGCGGAAAACTTAGTCCGAGATACATTGGCCCATTTGAAATTTTGGATCGCGTGGGAAATGTGGCTTACCGATTGGCATTGCCACCATCCTTAGAAGGAGTACATAATGTATTCCATATATCACAATTGAGAAAGTATGTCAAGGATGAGAGTCACATTCTAGATCACTCAGAATTGGAATTACAACCAGATTTATCCTACAAAGAGCAGCCGATGGCCATTCTGGACAGAAGTGTTAAAGCATTGAAAAATCAGGAAATTCCATTGGTACTGGTATCTTGGAATAGGCATACCCCAGGAGAAGCTACGTGGGAACGAGAGGATATTATTCGTGAACGTTACCCCCAACTCTTTCCATCTTAGTTGGTAAAACTCCTTGCCCCTATTCTTTCACATCCCCATTATCGAAATTTTGAGGACGAAATTTTTTTGATAAGGTGGATGGATTGTAACACCCCATCCTCAGTATACGTACACAGCTATGTGTCCTGATTTTTTGAGCGTATTTTTTTATTTTTATTTTATTTTCTGTTATTTAAAATCTTACTCATATGGCAGTACTACATGATTTGACCTTTTTGGTATTCGGATTTGATCGATTTTAGTTTCAAATATTATTTTTTAATATTCTAGATTTTTCATGATTTTCTGGAATTTTTCAGAATTAAATTGTAAATCTTCAAAACCGGTGTCGACCAGTGTCACTGACCGACCTTCGGATTTTTAATTTACAAACGGAGTTGAAATTCTAGAAACGGCTTTTACATTATTTCTTAAAATCATATTTTCTATCTAAATAAATTTTGGAGAATTTTCAGAATTTATCAAAAATCCGGCCGACCCGGTGTACGCCAGTATCAACGGTTGACTTCAGGATTTTTATCTTGAAAATGAGATTGAATTTTTGAAAACCGATTTCACTAAAAATCTTTAAATAATATTTATTATTTTTGAAAATTTTTGGGAAACTTTTTGAGATACTTTATTTTTCGGGCTTTTCCTGAGTTCCGGTGTTTTCCCAGATACCGGAATTTTATCCGGATATTTTACTTTTTCTCTCTCCTTACCTAATGCGAGATCCACCAACTCTGAGTTCAATAATTAATGCGGAGACTCTCTCCATTCCGCATTTAATGTTGTGTCCTTCAAAAGAAATCAACTCAGATCAAGACACCCATGCTTTTTTGTCCTATTCTACCAACGCAACTTTCATATTCTTCTGGACGCAAGTTTTTCACTGCGTCTGGGCAATTTGCCAGACGCAGATTTTTGACGAGACGCGGCCTTTTATGAGGAGACGCAACTTTGAAATGAAGCCCATGTTTCATAAAGTTAGAATGGCAATATTATATAATTTTTCACCCTTATATATACACCCCTTATTTTCTTTCTCCTCTCCTTTTCATTTTGTCTTGCTCCTCCAACAGCCAACGAGAGCTACCCAAAGAAAACAGCAGCCCAAGCTTCTTGGCCGGCCATCACAACCCACCTTCTCCATTTTTTTTCCAACACCAAACTCCACCAACTCCTCCACCATTCTCCCCTCCATTTCCTCCTCCATTCCAACAACAACAACAATCATAATATCATCTCCATCACCATCTTCTTCCTCTTCTTTTCCATCAAACAACCCATCATCTCCACCAACTTCACCACCATTTCCACCACCACCTACACCACCTTAACCACCACCAACCATACCATCTTCTCCTCCTCATCATCCTCTTTCCAACGAACTATAGGTTCGTCCTCCGAAACATCGTTTGTAAAATCCCATTTTTACAAATTGAACTACACTTGCACCATTATCAACCCTCTCTTTTGGGGCCTTGGCCACCCAACTCCACCCAACTCCGGCCAACTCCGGCCGCCGCCGGCGAACACCGGCCAAGACACGATCGACATACCTCCCCCTTCTCTTCTTTCTTTCTTTCTTTCTTTCTTTCTTTCCTTTGCAATTCTTTCTTTCCTTCCTTCTTTCTTTTCCTTCCATTTTCTTTTCCTTTCTTTTCTTTTCTTTTCTAAACCTGCGTCTGGCCCTCTCTCTTTCCTGCGTCTTTCACATTTCTATATCCCTCTTTCTCTCATATTTTATTGCTAGACGCGGAGCTTACTCCCGCGTCCAAGCACATCTTTAACGCGATTCTCGCGTTCATATATTAACGCGACGCGGAGCACGTACTCGCGTCTGCGTTCTTCCTGTGTTATAAAACGCGGGTCTCAGATCCCGCGTTTGTGACATCAACGCGACGCAATCCCCGCGTCTGCGACCCCTGCGTCTTCATTCTCACTTTTCTGATTCATCCTTCTCCTCCTCTCTTTTTATATATATAATATTGGTTACTTGGACTCCGGAGCTTGGAATTTCCCGGTGTATTTCTTAAAGTTTTAGGCAAGTGTTCTCGCCTTCCTTCAGATTTTCCTACAGGTTATGATTGACTAATATTATATTATTTTTCTGGCACACTTGCATGCATCATGCTACTACTTGATACTTACCCGCAATAACATATTGATACCTGACTTTAGATTGTCACAATTACGGGAATCTTGTACTTACTATCCTGTATTATATACAGTGACTTGAAATGACAACACTCTTGAACTCCTGATCTGGTCATGCTCTTGCTTTCCCGTAAATTGACAATTACATAATAAATCATAAAAAGAAACTACTTGAAATTGGGTCGGGGGAAAACTTACGGCTATCAATATATGTTCGTGTTTACAGTGGTACTAGGTATGTTGTGCAACTAAAACTCCGGTTTGACCTGTGGGCCTCCAGGTGACCGAGGGGAGTGCTGGCTCCCTCCTTCTTGGTACCATCTTGATAAGGGCATTCTATAAGACCCTCCTGTAGGCCTTGCGGCCGGTTCCATACACCAGCAATGGAACGTCCTGGACCGTGGTCCCGGGCATGTACGGGACCCACTGTAAACATTGTTCGTTGATACCCCCGTTGGTTTCCAATAACAACCTCGATTTACTCATATGTGGATGTATGTGTGCTAGGACGCTATACACATACCTAGACATATGGATGGAACGAGTAATAAGTATAAATATTGAAAATGGTAACAATAGATTTATTCAGGCCTTATCACTTTCATTTTATGCCTCCATTTCTTGCTTACTGTACATGTACTCTCGACACAGTTCTTGATGCTTAATATTGTTTTGATCATATCAACACACGTATACTTATCTCTACACGACACTTGGCATTCACCTGTCTATTTATTAGGGAGTTTCTGACTCCCCTGGACTTGCATGTTCAGGTTCTGAAGCCTGGACTGAAGCGGAGCCCTCCACTGAAGATCAAGCTTATTTCTCGGAGCAGGCTGACTTGTCCTAACTCCTTCTGTTCCTGAACCTTCCTGCAAGCTCGGGGATCTTCTTCTCAGCCCGTGAGCACCTTTTTGCTGTACAAATTATAAATTTCACTTTTGTACCTGACTGTGATATAATGTACATGTACCAGTATATCACGCTCTGTGATAACTTTGTAATCCTTATGTTGGAATGTATATTGCCACGTGCTTCCGTACTCTTTTCTTATTTGTACTGATGCTTAGCGTATATACGTGAGGGTATTTCTGACCTGCGTATATACGTCGCAGTAACGTCTCCGTACCCGCCGAATCGGGGCGTTACACTGTAGAACTCTACGATTTCATTGGTCGATCGGCGGTCGACTGACAATCCCCAATGATCAAGAATATGACCATTGGCGATCGACCGCCCCGTCGACCAACAGATTTTTCTGACTTGTGTTTTGAGCCTAACGACTAGTTTTTCTTTTGGCCTATGTAAGTGGGTTTTGGCCAGATTTTCTACAAGTTTTTGAAGAGGTATATTTTCTATATTTTATAGAGTTTTTAAGCAAAGTTTTAAAGAGTTTTTGAGTTAAAAATCTATATCTCTATTTGGTTTCAAAAGTTTTGAAAAATCAAAGAAAATAAGTTTTGAGAAATTCTAGTTTTTAAGTCTCAAATTTCTATATCATTTAAGAAGTTTTTCTAAGTGTTTTCTTTTATGATTCACTTTCAAAATCTTTGTTTTCTCACAAGCTTGATCTATTCATTACAAAATCTATCTAGAATCTTGTTTTGTGTGATGTGTTATTTGTGGTCTTTTGTGATCACCAAGTATTGTAACCATTTCTTTTTGCTTCGTGTTTGGCTTTGTGCCTTTCCTCTTGTGTAGAGGTGATTGCTTTGTGCATAGGCTTTGGCTTTGTGTCTTTCCTCTTGTGTAGAGGGGATTGCTTTGTGCATAGGCTTTGTACCTCCTCTTGTGTAGAGGATTGGGTTTGTAACCTTTGTGGAATTATATAATGGAGATAGTAGAAATCCCCTAGCTCTACATCCCCGCCTTCACCACCGTGAAGGATTTCCAATCCACTATCTCCCACCGAGGGAACATCCACCGAGGAGGATTTGTTACAACAAAGGGAGTACCGAACTCCTCTCTCAAACACCGCCTCACAACCGAGGGGTAGGCCCGTAGCCAAACAACAACCAACACCTCTACCGAAGAGGGTTTACAAACCAAACTCCACCTCTCACTAGAGAGAGCAAACCACAAGTCTCAACCTCTACCAAGGAGGGAGCAAACCAAACCTCAACCTCTACCAAAGAGGGAGCACCCAACAATGAAAAGGGTTTACAACTTGGTGGTATCTTTCAACCACAAACAATCTCTCTTTCTTTTCTCTTTTCCACAAAACAAGATCCTAATAAAATAGGATAGGTGATAGCTCAAGTGTGGAAAACAAAGTGTTTTGATCAAGAAATACTCTTGGAAAAATACCAAATAGATATAGAAATGAAGAACAATAAACCAATTCCCAAAAACCTAATTTCTTTGAAAATAACAAAACACTTAAAAACAAATAAGATGGATCTTTTGGCACTTAAAACTCTTTTGAAAACTTGCAAAACACTTCAGAAAAGTAAGAATTTTTGCTCTTGAAAATCTTAGCTAAAACCCCCAAGAAATGGGGTATATATAGGCCAAAATAGAAACTAGCCGTTAGGCTGATCTGGCAACCTGACAGGCCTAGCGGTCGGCCGGCCGGCCGACCGCCAACGGTCAGAAAAGTGACCGTTGGGGCAACCCGGTCGACCGCACGGTCGACCGCCCAGATACAGAGAGCAGACTCTCTGATCCGGTCGGCCGACCGCCCAGATACAGAGAGCAAAGCTCTCTGGTCCGGTCGGCCGCCCGGCCGTCCGTCCCTGAGACTGCCAAACGTGCACAAGCCTGTGCACGTCAGTCGACCGCAAGGGTCGACCGGCCTTTGGTGCGGTCGACCAGTGCGGTCGACCGACCTGGCCTGTTAGCCAGAGTACTGGGTCAGAAAACTGAGTTAAAAATAATTTTCAGAAAATCTTTTATCTCTTCTAAAAATCCCCAAAAATAGTTTTAACATTTGCATTGATATATAAACATGTGATAAAAAGTTTAGCTCAAATATCAAGCATATGAAACTATTTTTGTGTTTAAACATTTTTACCAAAAACCAAAACTTGTATTTTATCAAACTTGAATTTTTCAATACATGAATAGGAAAGTCAAAATAAGTTTGTATAAGTCATGTAAGCATGTATGTATAACTAGAATACATCTATTATACATATAAACCATGTAAACTTGTTTTGATCAACTATTCATGAAAACACATATCGGTTAAACTAAAAACCGAAAAACCATAAAACGTTTGTGTTGTGCACTTGAGCATATCAACTATACTAAGCTTTACAAATGGATCTAAAACACACACTAAACTATAGATACCTAAATCTTCTTGACGATCTTCCATCTTCAAGTCGACTCGATCCAAACACCGTAATCAACGAGCATTGCTATGTATCATCTTGACGCTCGGGCTCGGGAATCACCAAGTGAAGGCTTCCAAACTCTTCTTTTTGAAGCAATCACCAACTAATATCTTGATCAATGATCTGTAACTAAAATCACAAGATAATTAGTATAAACATAACTACATGAGTTAATCATCATCAAAACTAGAGTGGAAGACCTCTGGGCCAACAATCTCCCCTTTTTGATGATAACAAAGCTCATGGAGTTATATATGCATGGATTAAAGTTAAGCTTCAAAGAAGCTCCCCTTAACTCATGCATAAACAAAATAAACAATAAATATGCAATGAATGACAATGCATAATCATGCATAAACAATAAAAGGCTCTAGATACAATGAAATGTTCAAAAACAAAACATGCTCTAGATACCAATTAAAATTAAACTAAATTAAACTTAATATATGCAACACATAAATATGCATATATAAAACTTCTCAATAATTCTCCTCTTTTTGTCAATCATCAATAAAGGGGTAAAAACCAAAACAAAATAAATTTTCTCCCCTTTTTAATACAAAGAAACAATCATCATATAAGGGGTAAAAGCAAAACCAAATAATTAAATTTTTCTCCCCTTTTTGTTCGAAACAATGAATCAAAGGGTTAAATAAAAAATGTTCTCCCCTTTTTGTCTAAAACAAAAACAAAACCAAATGGGGGTGACAATCAATTAAGGTACCAATTTAAAATATGTCAAAGTAGCATCTTGATACCAATTGAAAGTAAACATATATCAATAAATGGTATATGCTATATACATTCATGAAGAGGAAGATGTGAAGCTTCCCTACATAGATACATTACATGGAGGAGGGATGACAAGCCCTAATTCACATAACGTACGCTATGCAATGAATAAGAGAGGAGATGTGAAGCTCCCCCTACACACGAGTACCACATAAAGATGAGATTGTCAAGCTCTTCAATACAAGATACACTCAACATGAATCTTTATGTAGAAGAGATGTTAAGCTCTCCTTGCATATAGGCAATACAAATCAAAACTTTTGTATTTATCTTTTAAAATAAAAATTTGAATTTTCTCAATAAAACAAATTTGATACCAATTAAAAGTATTATTCTTTTTAAACATATGATACCAAATTGAAATTATTATTTTCTATCATAAAGTAAAGGAGTGGAAATACAAATACCAATTGTAAACATGAAAATTGAATTTTCTCCTCCTTTATGAAATACCAACAAAACATATGCATAAGCTTGTAATAAGATACCAATTGAAAAGCAATTGAAAACTAATCAATTGAAACAAAATTGACGCTCAAGCTTAGCATAAACAAAATATATATATGTATGAAAATTAGATACCAATTGAAATTGATATTCTTGGAATTGAAAGCATACATACATACAAACATATATGAGTATACAAGAAATGTCAAGATTGATACCAATTGAAAGAATTCAATGATACCAATTGAAACAATAATAAGATCAAGTGTATATCTCATATAACTATCACCCAACCATGTTCAAGTTTAAAATGATTTTCAATATAAAGCATACATGAGCTGATCTCCCATCCAGCCACCCATGGATGGTAGGGTTTTAAAAAAAATAGTTTTGAAAAATAAAGTGTGTTTGAAAACTCTACCAAAATGAAGAATACGAACTAGTTTATATGAAAAATTTGTAAACTAGTACGAAATCCTTCAAGTAAGGAATAAAATAAAAATTTTTTTCATGAAACATGAAATCCACATGATAATCAACACTCATAATCAATTAAGCATAAATATGACTCATGAAAACAAACACATGAGTAAACAATAAATGTGAGTGTACAAGTAAGATGTGAAGATCATAATCATGAAAGATGGACAATAAGCTCATTATTCCTTGAAACATGAAAACATGAAAATCATCAAAACTATTTAATCTTCAAGGTATATGTATGTCCTATACAAACTAAAGTATACATACATATCCAAACACAACGAGTCCACAAAGATATATGCATTAAGGCACGTGGCTCAAAAGGATGTATATGTATAATAATAATTTGGATAAAATGGACATATACATGAAGTTAAATATAAACATAAAAACATGAAACTTTAAATTTCATTAAAACAAGTTTCATTTCAAGGCATATGTATGATTTGTCAACACAAAAAAGTATACATACATATCCCTAAACACAATTTGAGTCCATAATAAAGATTTGCATGAAAAGCAATGACTCAAGGGCATACATGTATATCTTAAAGTTTGGCAAAATAGACATATACATGAAATGGAAAACACATGATCATAAAACAAATCCAAAAGTAGGAATACAAGTTTAAAATGTATGAATCATCAAAACTAGACTATACTAGCACATCTAATGGGTTCAAATAAGCATTCAAACTCAAACATATATAGATTTATTTGTGACCCACTAATGCACAAATATATATACTAGTTCTAATGAAAACTAACATCTAAACATGTAATCAAATCATGAAGCATAAAAACACGATATAAATCATTATGATAAATTTTAAACATGATTATTATGTAAATTCACATGTTATTAAACCTATGATAAACATGATAGCTAAACAAATGGTGAGAACACAAAATAATGGTCCATATTAAACATGGGTGTCTCAAAGGGCTATACATGTATGTCAAGGATCTAATAAGCATGGCATGACATAATAATCAATAAACAATGAAACATGCTATAAACAATGAATATGAAAAACAAGTAAACAATAATTAAGAGTTAGGAATAGTTACCAAAACCTAGAAGGCAACTTCCCTTATCTCCAAAACATGATGGTCTTCTCCATCAAACATCCTTGAAAGTGATGCATCCAAATAATCTCCTTTGAGCTCGGAACACATCCACTCCAAGGTACCGCTACTCTCACGTCATGTGAGAGCCCACACCTACATCAAACACAAGAGGGGTGGTCTTTGGTACCCATATCTTATTGGGTCCATGGGGGTTAGTACCTTCTCTAACCCAAACAAATTTATTTGCTAAATTAGAAACATGTATACGATCAAAACAAAATTTAGCAAGATGGCCCTTACGTCCACAATGTGTACAAGTGTACACATGAGTAAACAAGTGATGATGGTGTCCGTGAGGAGCATGTGTATGCTATGGAGGGTGTGCATGAAAAGATGGAATTTGTTTCTTGTGAAACACGGATTCAAACGTTGTGTGTGCTCTTGGCACATTGGCTCAAAGTGGAGCCCAAACAAACAACCTTCTTCTTAAGGATGAAAATATCATTATCAATCAAAGAAGAAGTGTGGCATGCAATAGGTGAAGTGGTGATATACCCTAGCATGGCAAACATGTGCATCAATTTTATTTTGCAAAACTTCATTTTTCTTTAAACAAACATTAAATCATTTGAAATAGAAATTATTTTATTTTTCAAAGCATCATTTTCCTTTAAAACAAAATCAATTTTGAAGACAAGTTTTCATTTTCTTCAAAATATTTTCACAATCATTTTTATTTTTCAACAAATCATTTTCTTTTAAAACAAGATTAAGTTGAGATCTAAGTGAGTCACATTCACTAGAAACCTCTTCCTTCTCTTGCAAAACGATCTCAATTTTAGATGACAAATTTTCTTTTCTTCTTTTAAACAAGATTCATTTTTTCAATTTTGTATTTAGAAATCAAATTTTCACAATTTCTAGCAAGTTCATCATTCATAGCTTGTGCCTCTAGACATTCATTGCAAAATGAATTAGAACTAGCATCTAGTTGAGTGTCCGAGTGTACCTCAAGGGAGTCATTCCCTTGGACCATGAAGCAAAGTTTTCGGACTCGGACTCATCTCTTCTAGATCTTCTCTTCTTTCGATAATCTTTGGTAGTTCGGGAGAAGTCAAAATACTCCAAACTGTAAAAGCTGAATCATAGTGAGCAAACACATGTAAATAATCTTTATGAAGTGATGCTCTAAGTGCTTCTAGGGCTATTGCATTGGCCTCTATATGCTTGCTATCACTAAGGAAGGATTCTTGGTAATGGCAAGTGAACTTTATATCTTAGGGCTTTTAAATGACAATCATCATAACCTTCCAAATCTCAAGTTTAGAAATGTCAAACATAGGAGGGCTATCCATGAATGCAACTATATGTGTGTGCAATCAAACAAAAGTGCAAATGCAAATGGTAGATTAGCAAAACAAGGATCTCACTCCTAGGATGTTAAGCCTAAGTATCAGGAGCGTAGGCTCTGATACCAATTGTAATCACTAGAGGGGGGTGAATAGGTGATAATGCTAATCTAGAAACTAAATGCGCTAAATGCGGAAGCTTAAAAATAAATTTGCAACACACACTTAGTTACAACACACACAAGTGCAGCCGAATTCCCCGTGAAGGGCTCTGGACTAACTCCTCTTGATTCCCCTAGATATGGGTTGAGGTGCTATATGAAGCTCTGTGGTTAAGTACAAGTGAGGCACACACAAACAACCAAGCATATAAGATGAATAGGCAATATGAATATATGCAAGGCAACACACAGCAATAAATGATATGAAGATATGAATGATGCTTTGCACACAAAATAAAGAGAGAGAGTTAGGAGACAATGGATCAAACGCTAACAACAAGATATGTTTCGAGGTTCGAGCCCCTAGCTCTACATCCCCGCCTTCACCACCGTGAAGGATTTCCAATCCACATCTTCCCACCGAGGGAACCTCCACCGAGGAGGATTTGTTACAATAAAGGGAGTACCGAATCCTCTCTCAAACACCGCCTCAAACCGAGGGGTAGGCCCGTAGCCAAACAACAACCAACACCTCTACCGAAGAGGGTTTACAAACCAAACTCCACCCTCACTAGAGAGAGCAAACCACAAGTCTCAACCTCTACCAAAGGAGGGAGCAAACCAAACCTCAACCTTACCAAAGAGGGAGCACCCCAACAATGAAAAGGGTTTACAACTTGGTGGTATCTTTCAACCACAAACAATCTCTCTTTCTTTTCTCTTTTCCACAAACAAGATCCTAATAAAATAGGATAGGTGATAGCTCAAGTGTGGAAAACAAAGTGTTTTGATCAAAGAATACTCTTGGGAAAATACCAAATAGATATAGAAATGAAGAACAATAAACAATTCCCAAAAACCTAATTTCTTTGAAAATAACAAAACACTT